>WOAB01000811.1:600000-763147 GCA_027886185.1 Rheum nobile
TTCCTTTGATTAAGTAAAAAATAGATTAGCCTCCATAACTACTTAAAATGGAGATACGCTGTATAATATGACAATTAAAACGAGATAGTTGTATGTTTTATACAATGCATGAATTTACGAGATTTGAGATTCCATAACTATCTTAGTGAATGAAGAGGAAAGAATTTGAATTACCAATCTATCATATATCTATTAAAACAAAATTTTATTATGCTACATGCACTCCTGTAATGAAAATATCATGTGATATTCTATTAGCATTTTACTAATTTTAAATATAAATTTTATAGAAAAGATTCGTATCATAAATCTAAACTGATTTCTTATTTACATACAAACCAATCACACAAATGAATTATCATTTTCTAATTTACATACAATTTTCTAATTTAGATACAAACCAATCACATAAATTAACTAATCACTTTCTAATTTATATAGAAAAGAATCACACAAATAAATAACAAAGATTACCAATACAAAAGTTTATGAGGTATGTCTCGCTCTCAAGGTTCCCGGAGCCCTGGGGGTTGTTTGTCGGTGGTGCCTGAATCGATTGATCAAGATGACACAGTGGTGGAGGAGGATGGGTCGGGTCGTCCTCCAGGAGATCCTCCGGACAAAGGTGTCTCCTGTGATATCTCTAATTTGGGTAAGTTATCATAACGGAGGTTAGGTTTTTACACAAGCGTTGAATGGATGACGTGGGCATGACTGATTGGCAATGGCAAGTAAGAAATTTTAACGTTGAAGGTGAAAGAAAGACGGCAAACCGGCTAGTGATGCCAGCTCAGCGGAACACGTATAATGAAGGGCCATGACCAATCAAAAGATGCCAGATAGGCATTGTGAAAAATATCATGTACGTATGGAAACTCGTAGATACCGTATAATTTTATTCGAGGTTTCCTTTGCGAGAAGAGACCTGTTTCTGACCCGCCCTTTCCACTAATGAAAAGTCATTAATCTTTTTCCTTTGATTAAGTAAAAAATAGATTAGCCTCCATAACTACTTAAAATGGAGATACGCTGTATAATATGACAATTAAAACGAGATAGTTGTATGTTTTATACAATGCATGAATTTACGAGATTTGAGATTCCATAACTATCTTAGTGAATGAAGAGGAAAGAATTTGAATTACCAATCTATCATATATCTATTAAAACAAAATTTTATTATGCTACATGCACTCCTGTAATGAAAATATCATGTGATATTCTATTAGCATTTTACTAATTTTAAATATAAATTTTATAGAAAAGATTCGTATCATAAATCTAAACTGATTTTTTATTTACATACAAACCAATCACACAAATGAATTATCATTTTCTAATTTACATACAATTTTCTAATTTAGATACAAACCAATCACATAAATTAACTAATCACTTCCTAATTTATATAGAAAAGAATCACACAAATAAATAACAAAGATTACCAATACAAAAGTTTATGAGGTATGTCTCGCTCTCAAGGTTCCCGGAGCCCTGGGGGTTGTTTGTCGGTGGTGCCTGAATCGATTGATCAAGATGACACAGTGGTGGAGGAGGATGGGTCGGGTCGTCCTCCAGGAGATCCTCCGGACAAAGGTGTCTCCTGTGATATCTCTAATTTGGGTAAGTTATCATAACGGAGGTTAGGTTTTTACACAAGCGTTGAATGGATGACGTGGGCATGACTGATTGGCAATGGCAAGTAAGAAATTTTAACGTTGAAGGTGAAAGAAAGACGGCAAACCGGCTAGTGATGCCAGCTCAGCGGAACACGTATAATGAAGGGCCATGACCAATCAAAAGATGCCAGATAGGCATTGTGAAAAATATCATGTATGTATGGAAACTCGTAGATACCGTATAATTTTATTCGAGGTTTCCTTTGCGAGAAGAGACCTGTTTCTGACCCGCCCTTTCCACTAATGGAAAGTCATTAATCTTTTTCCTTTGATTAAGTAAAAAATAGATTAGCCTCCATAACTACTTAAAATGGAGATATGTTGTATAATATGACAATTAAAACGAGATAGTTGTATATTTTACACAATGCACGAATTTACGAGATTTGAGATTCCATAACTATCTTAGTGAATGAAGAGGAAAGAATTTGAATTACCAATCTATCATATATCTATTAAAACAAAATTTTATTATGCTACATGCACTCCTGTAATGAAAATACCATGTGATATTCTATTAGCATTTTACTAATTTTAAATATAAATTTTATAGAAAAGATTTGTATCATAAATCTAAACTGATTTCTTATTTACATACAAACCAATCACACAAATGAATTATCATTTTCTAATTTACATACAATTTTCTAATTTAGATACAAACCAATCACATAAATTAACTAATCACTTTCTAATTTATATAGAAAAGAATCACACAAATAAATAACAAAGATTACCAATACAAAAGTTTATGAGGTATGTCTCGCTCTCAAGGTTCCCGGAGCCCTGGGGGTTGTTTGTCGGTGGTGCCTGAATCGATTGATCAAGATGACACAGTGGTGGAGGAGGATGGGTCGGGTCGTCCTCCAGGAGATCCTCCGGACAAAGGTGTCTCCTGTGATATCTCTAATTTGGGTAAGTTATCATAACGGAGGTTAGGTTTTTACACAAGCGTTGAATGGATGACGTGGGCATGACTGATTGGCAATGGCAAGTAAGAAATTTTAACGTTGAAGGTGAAAGAAAGACGGCAAACCGGCTAGTGATGCCAGCTCAGCGGAACACGTATAATGAAGGGCCATGACCAATCAAAAGATGCCAGATAGGCATTGTGAAAAATATCATGTACGTATGGAAACTCGTAGATACCGTATAATTTTATTCGAGGTTTCCTTTGCGAGAAGAGACCTGTTTCTGACCCGTCCTTTCCACTAATGGAAAGTCATTAATCTTTTTCCTTTGATTAAGTAAAAAATAGATTAGCCTCCATAACTACTTAAAATGGAGATACGCTGTATAATATGACAATTAAAACGAGATAGTTGTATGTTTTATACAATGCATGAATTTACGAGATTTGAGATTCCATAACTATCTTAGTGAATGAAGAGGAAAGAATTTGAATTACCAATCTATCATATATCTATTAAAACAAAATTTTATTATGCTACATGCACTCCTGTAATGAAAATATCATGTGATATTCTATTAGCATTTTACTAATTTTAAATATAAATTTTATAGAAAAGATTCGTATCATAAATCTAAACTGATTTCTTATTTACATACAAACCAATCACACAAATGAATTATCATTTTCTAATTTACATACAATTTTCTAATTTAGATACAAACCAATCACATAAATTAACTAATCACTTTCTAATTTATATAGAAAAGAATCACACAAATAAATAACAAAGATTACCAATACAAAAGTTTATGAGGTATGTCTCGCTCTCAAGGTTCCCGGAGCCCTGGGGGTTGTTTGTCGGTGGTGCCTGAATCGATTGATCAAGATGACACAGTGGTGGAGGAGGATGGGTCGGGTCGTCCTCCAGGAGATCCTCCGGACAAAGGTGTCTCCTGTGATATCTCTAATTTGGGTAAGTTATCATAACGGAGGTTAGGTTTTTACACAAGCGTTGAATGGATGACGTGGGCATGACTGATTGGCAATGGCAAGTAAGAAATTTTAACGTTGAAGGTGAAAGAAAGACGGCAAACCGGCTAGTGATGCCAGCTCAGCGGAACACGTATAATGAAGGGCCATGACCAATCAAAAGATGCCAGATAGGCATTGTGAAAAATATCATGTACGTATGGAAACTCGTAGATACCGTATAATTTTATTCGAGGTTTCCTTTGCGAGAAGAGACCTGTTTCTGACCCGCCCTTTCCACTAATGGAAAGTCATTAATCTTTTTCCTTTGATTAAGTAAAAAATAGATTAGCCTCCATAACTACTTAAAATGGAGATACGCTGTATAATATGACAATTAAAACGAGATAGTTGTATGTTTTATACAATGCATGAATTTACGAGATTTGAGATTCCATAACTATCTTAGTGAATGAAGAGGAAAGAATTTGAATTACCAATCTATCATATATCTATTAAAACAAAATTTTATTATGCTACATGCACTCCTGTAATGAAAATATCATGTGATATTCTATTAGCATTTTACTAATTTTAAATATAAATTTTATAGAAAAGATTCGTATCATAAATCTAAACTGATTTCTTATTTACATACAAACCAATCACACAAATGAATTATCATTTTCTAATTTACATACAATTTTCTAATTTAGATACAAACCAATCACATAAATTAACTAATCACTTTCTAATTTATATAGAAAAGAATCACACAAATAAATAACAAAGATTACCAATACAAAAGTTTATGAGGTATGTCTCGCTCTCAAGGTTCCCGGAGCCCTGGGGGTTGTTTGTCGGTGGTGCCTGAATCGATTGATCAAGATGACACAGTGGTGGAGGAGGATGGGTCGGGTCGTCCTCCAGGAGATCCTCCGGACAAAGGTGTCTCCTGTGATATCTCTAATTTGGGTAAGTTATCATAACGGAGGTTAGGTTTTTACACAAGCGTTGAATGGATGACGTGGGCATGACTGATTGGCAATGGCAAGTAAGAAATTTTAACGTTGAAGGTGAAAGAAAGACGGCAAACCGGCTAGTGATGCCAGCTCAGCGGAACACGTATAATGAAGGGCCATGACCAATCAAAAGATGCCAGATAGGCATTGTGAAAAATATCATGTACGTATGGAAACTCGTAGATACCGTATAATTTTATTCGAGGTTTCCTTTGCGAGAAGAGACCTGTTTCTGACCCGCCCTTTCCACTAATGGAAATTCATTAATCTTTTTCCTTTGATTAAGTAAAAAATAGATTAGCCTCCATAACTACTTAAAATGGAGATACGCTGTATAATATGACAATTAAAACGAGATAGTTGTATGTTTTATACAATGCATGAATTTACGAGATTTGAGATTCCATAACTATCTTAGTGAATGAAGAGGAAAGAATTTGAATTACCAATCTATCATATATCTATTAAAACAAAATTTTATTATGCTACATGCACTCCTGTAATGAAAATATCATGTGATATTCTATTAGCATTTTACTAATTTTAAATATAAATTTTATAGAAAAGATTCGTATCATAAATCTAAACTGATTTCTTATATACATACAAACCAATCACACAAATGAATTATCATTTTCTAATTTACATACAATTTTCTAATTTAGATACAAACCAATCACATAAATTAACTAATCACTTCCTAATTTATATAGAAAAGAATCACACAAATAAATAACAAAGATTACCAATACAAAAGTTTATGAGGTATGTCTCGCTCTCAAGGTTCCCGGAGCCCTGGGGGTTGTTTGTCGGTGGTGCCTGAATCGATTGATCAAGATGACACAGTGGTGGAGGAGGATGGGTCGGGTCGTCCTCTAGGAGATCCTCCGGACAAAGGTGTCTCCTGTGATATCTCTAATTTGGGTAAGTTATCATAACGGAGGTTAGGTTTTTACACAAGCGTTGAATGAATGACGTGGGCATGACTGAATGGTAATGGCAAGTGAGAAATTTTAACGTTGAAGGTGAAAGAAAGACGACAAACCGGCTAGTGATGCCAGCTCAGCGGAACACGTATAATGAAGTGTCATGACCAATCAAAAGATGCCAGATAGGCATTGTGAAAAATATCATGTATGTATGGAAACTCGTAGATACCGTATAATTTTATTCGAGGTTTCCTTTGCGAGAAGAGACCTGTTTCTGACCCGCCCTTTCCACTAATGGAAAGTCATTAATCTTTTTCCTTTGATTAAGTAAAAAATAGATTAGCCTCCATAACTACTTAAAATGGAGATAAGCTGTATAATATGACAATTAAAACAAGATAATTGTATGTTTTATACAATGCATGAATTTACGAGATTTGAGATTCCATAACTATCTTAGTGAATGAAGAGGAAAGAATTTGAATTACCAATCTATCATATATCTATTAAAACAAAATTTTATTATGCTACATGCACTCCTGTAATGAAAATACCATGTGATATTCTATTAGCATTTTACTCATTTTAAATATAAATTTTATAGAAAAGATTTGTATCATAAATCTAAACTTATTTCTTATTTACATACAAACCAATCACACAAATGAATTATCATTTTCTAATTTACATACAATTTTCTAATTTAGATACAAACAAATCACATAAATTAACTAATCACTTCCTAATTTATATAGAAAAGAATCACACAAATAAATAACAAAGATTACCAATACAAAAGTTTATGAGGTATGTCTCGCTCTCAAGGTTCCCGGAGCCCTGGGGGTTGTTTGTCGGTGGTGCCTGAATCGATTGATCAAGATGACACAGTGGTGGAGGAGGATGGGTCGGGTCGTCCTCCAGGAGATCCTCCGGACAAAGGTGTCTCCTGTGATATCTCTAATTTGGGTAAGTTATCATAACGGAGGTTAGGTTTTTACACAAGCGTTGAATGGATGACGTGGGCATGACTGATTGGCAATGGCAAGTAAGAAATTTTAACGTTGAAGGTGAAAGAAAGACGGCAAACCGGCTAGTGATGCCAGCTCAGCGGAACACGTATAATGAAGGGCCATGACCAATCAAAAGATGCCAGATAGGCATTGTGAAAAATATCATGTACGTATGGAAACTCGTAGATACCGTATAATTTTATTCGAGGTTTCCTTTGCGAGAAGAGACCTGTTTCTGACCCGCCCTTTCCACTAATGGAAAGTCATTAATCTTTTTCCTTTGATTAAGTAAAAAATAGATTAGCCTCCATAACTACTTAAAATGGAGATACGCTGTATAATATGACAATTAAAACGAGATAGTTGTATGTTTTATACAATGCATGAATTTACGAGATTTGAGATTCCATAACTATCTTAGTGAATGAAGAGGAAAGAATTTGAATTACCAATCTATCATATATCTATTAAAACAAAATTTTATTATGCTACATGCACTCCTGTAATGAAAATATCATGTGATATTCTATTAGCATTTTACTAATTTTAAATATAAATTTTATAGAAAAGATTCGTATCATAAATCTAAACTGATTTCTTATTTACATACAAACCAATCACACAAATGAATTATCATTTTCTAATTTACATACAATTTTCTAATTTAGATACAAACCAATCACATAAATTAACTAATCACTTTCTAATTTATATAGAAAAGAATCACACAAATAAATAACAAAGATTACCAATACAAAAGTTTATGAGGTATGTCTCGCTCTCAAGGTTCCCGGAGCCCTGGGGGTTGTTTGTCGGTGGTGCCTGAATCGATTGATCAAGATGACACAGTGGTGGAGGAGGATGGGTCGGGTCGTCCTCCAGGAGATCCTCCGGACAAAGGTGTCTCCTGTGATATCTCTAATTTGGGTAAGTTATCATAACGGAGGTTAGGTTTTTACACAAGCGTTGAATGGATGACGTGGGCATGACTTATTGGCAATGGCAAGTAAGAAATTTTAACGTTGAAGGTGAAAGAAAGACGGCAAACCGGCTAGTGATGCCAGCTCAGCGGAACACGTATAATGAAGGGCCATGACCAATCAAAAGATGCCAGATAGGCATTGTGAAAAATATCATGTACGTATGGAAACTCGTAGATACCGTATAATTTTATTCGAGGTTTCCTTTGCGAGAAGAGACCTGTTTCTGACCCGCCCTTTCCACTAATGGAAATTCATTAATCTTTTTCCTTTGATTAAGTAAAAAATAGATTAGCCTCCATAACTACTTAAAATGGAGATACGCTGTATAATATGACAATTAAAACGAGATAGTTGTATGTTTTATACAATGCATGAATTTACGAGATTTGAGATTCCATAACTATCTTAGTGAATGAAGAGGAAAGAATTTGAATTACCAATCTATCATATATCTATTAAAACAAAATTTTATTATGCTACATGCACTCCTGTAATGAAAATATCATGTGATATTCTATTAGCATTTTACTAATTTTAAATATAAATTTTATAGAAAAGATTCGTATCATAAATCTAAACTGATTTCTTATATACATACAAACCAATCACACAAATGAATTATCATTTTCTAATTTACATACAATTTTCTAATTTAGATACAAACCAATCACATAAATTAACTAATCACTTCCTAATTTATATAGAAAAGAATCACACAAATAAATAACAAAGATTACCAATACAAAAGTTTATGAGGTATGTCTCGCTCTCAAGGTTCCCGGAGCCCTGGGGGTTGTTTGTCGGTGGTGCCTGAATCGATTGATCAAGATGACACAGTGGTGGAGGAGGATGGGTCGGGTCGTCCTCTAGGAGATCCTCCGGACAAAGGTGTCTCCTGTGATATCTCTAATTTGGGTAAGTTATCATAACGGAGGTTAGGTTTTTACACAAGCGTTGAATGAATGACGTGGGCATGACTGATTGGCAATGGCAAGTGAGAAATTTTAATGTTGAAGGTGAAAGAAAGACGGCAAACCGGCTAGTGATGCCAGCTCAGCGGAACACGTATAATGAAGGGCCATGACCAATCAAAAGATGCCAGATAGGCATTGTGAAAAATATCATGTATGTATGGAAACTCGTAGATACCGTATAATTTTATTCGAGGTTTCCTTTGCGAGAAGAGACCTGTTTCTGACCCGCCCTTTCCACTAATGGAAAGTCATTAATCTTTTTCCTTTGATTAAGTAAAAAATAGATTAGCCTCCATAACTACTTAAAATGGAGATAAGCTGTATAATATGACAATTAAAACAAGATAGTTGTATGTTTTATACAATGCATGAATTTACGAGATTTGAGATTCCATAACTATCTTAGTGAATGAAGAGGAAAGAATTTGAATTACCAATCTATCATATATCTATTAAAACAAAATTTTATTATGCTACATGCACTCCTGTAATGAAAATACCATGTGATATTCTATTAGCATTTTACTAATTTTAAATATAAATTTTATAGAAAAGATTTGTATCATAAATCTAAACTTATTTCTTATTTACATACAAACCAATCACACAAATGAATTATCATTTTCTAATTTACATACAATTTTCTAATTTAGATACAAACCAATCACATAAATTAACTAATCACTTCCTAATTTATATAGAAAAGAATCACACAAATAAATAACAAAGATTACCAATACAAAAGTTTATGAGGTATGTCTCGCTCTCAAGGTTCCCGAAGCCCTGGGGGTTGTTTGTCGGTGGTGCCTGAATCGATTGATCAAGATGACACAGTGGTGGAGGAGGATGGGTCGGGTCGTCCTCCAGGAGATCCTCCGGACAAAGGTGTCTCCTGTGATATTTCTAATTTGGGTAAGTTATCATAACGGAGGTTAGGTTTTTACACAAGCGTTGAATGGATGACGTGGGCATGACTGATTGGTAATGGCAAGTGAGAAATTTTAACGTTGAAGGTGAAAGAAAGATGACAAACCGGCTAGTGATGCCAGCTCAGCGGAACACGTATAATGAAGTGTCATGACCAATCAAAAGATGCCAGATAGGCATTGTGAAAAATATCATGTATGTATGGAAACTCGTAGATACCGTATAATTTTATTCGAGGTTTCCTTTGCGAGAAGAGACCTGTTTCTGACCCGCCCTTTCCACTAATGGAAAGTCATTAATCTTTTTCCTTTGATTAAGTAAAAAATAGATTAGCCTCCATAACTACTTAAAATGGAGATAAGCTGTATAATATGACAATTAAAACAAGATAATTGTATGTTTTATACAATGCATGAATTTACGAGATTTGAGATTCCATAACTATCTTAGTGAATGAAGAGGAAAGAATTTGAATTACCAATCTATCATATATCTATTAAAACAAAATTTTATTATGCTACATGCACTCCTGTAATGAAAATACCATGTGATATTCTATTAGCATTTTACTCATTTTAAATATAAATTTTATAGAAAAGATTTGTATCATAAATCTAAACTTATTTCTTATTTACATACAAACCAATCACACAAATGAATTATCATTTTCTAATTTACATACAATTTTCTAATTTAGATACAAACAAATCACATAAATTAACTAATCACTTCCTAATTTATATAGAAAAGAATCACACAAATAAATAACAAAGATTACCAATACAAAAGTTTATGAGGTATGTATCGCTCTCAAGGTTCCCGGAGCCCTGGGGGTTGTTTGTCGGTGGTGCCTGAATCGATTGATCAAGATGACACAGTGGTGGAGGTGGATGGGTCGAGTCGTCCTCCAGGAGATCCTCCGGAGAAAGGTGTCTCCTGTGATATCTCTAATTTGGGTAAGTTATCATAACGGAGGTTAGGTTTTTACACAAGCGTTGAATGGATGACGTGGGCATGACTGATTGGCAATGGCAAGTGAGAAATTTTAATGTTGAAGGTGAAAGAAAGACGGCAAACCGGCTAGTGATGCCAGCTCAGCGGAACACGTATAATGAAGGGCCATGACCAATCAAAAGATGCCAGATAGGCATTGTGAAAAATATCATGTATGTATGGAAACTCGTAGATACCGTATAATTTTATTCGAGGTTTCCTTTGCGAGAAGAGACCTGTTTCTGACCCGCCCTTTCCACTAATGGAAAGTCATTAATCTTTTTCCTTTGATTAAGTAAAAAATAGATTAGCCTCCATAACTACTTAAAATGGAGATAAGCTGTATAATATGACAATTAAAACAAGATAACTGTATGTTTTATACAATGCATGAATTTACGAGATTTGAGATTCCAAAACTATCTTAGTGAATGAAGAGGAAAGAATTTGAATTACCAATCTATCATATATCTATTAAAACAAAATTTTATTATGCTACATGCACTCCTGTAATGAAAATACCATGTGATATTCTATTAGCATTTTACTCATTTTAAATATAAATTTTTTAGAAAAGATTTGTATCATAAATCTAAACTTATTTCTTATTTACATACAAACCAATCACACAAATGAATTATCATTTTCTAATTTACATACAATTTTCTAATTTAGATACAAACAAATCACATAAATTAACTAATCACTTCCTAATTTATATAGAAAAGAATCACACAAATAAATAACAAAGATTACCAATACAAAAGTTTATGAGGTATGTATCGCTCTCAAGGTTCCCGGAGCCCTAGGGGTTGTTTGTCGGTGGTGCCTGAATCGATTGATCAAGATGACACAGTGGTGGAGGTGGATGGGTCGAGTCGTCCTCCAGGAGATCCTCCGGAGAAAGGTGTCTCCTGTGATATCTCTAATTTGGGTAAGTTATCATAACGGAGGTTAGGTTTTTACACAAGCGTTGAATGGATGACGTGGGCATGACTGATTGGCAATGGCAAGTGAGAAATTTTAATGTTGAAGGTGAAAGAAAGACGGCAAACCGGCTAGTGATGCCAGCTCAGCGGAACACGTATAATGAAGGGCCATGACCAATCAAAAGATGCCAGATAGGCATTGTGAAAAATATCATGTATGTATGGAAACTCGTAGATACCGTATAATTTTATTCGAGGTTTCCTTTGCGAGAAGAGACCTGTTTCTGACCCGCCCTTTCCACTAATGGAAAGTCATTAATCTTTTTCCTTTGATTAAGTAAAAAATAGATTAGCCTCCATAACTACTTAAAATGGAGATAAGCTGTATAATATGACAATTAAAACAAGATAATTGTATGTTTTATACAATGCATGAATTTACGAGATTTGAGATTCCATAACTATCTTAGTGAATGAAGAGGAAAGAATTTGAATTACCAATCTATCATATATCTATTAAAACAAAATTTTATTATGCTACATGCACTCCTGTAATGAAAATACCATGTGATATTCTATTAGCATTTTACTCATTTTAAATATAAATTTTATAGAAAAGATTTGTATTATAAATCTAAACTTATTTCTTATTTACATACAAACCAATCACACAAATGAATTATCATTTTCTAATTTACATACAATTTTCTAATTTAGATACAAACAAATCACATAAATTAACTAATCACTTCCTAATTTATATAGAAAAGAATCACACAAATAAATAACAAAGATTACCAATACAAAAGTTTATGAGGTATGTATCGCTCTCAAGGTTCCCGGAGCCCTGGGGGTTGTTTGTCGGTGGTGCCTGAATCGATTGATCAAGATGACACAGTGGTGGAGGTGGATGGGTCGAGTCGTCCTCCAGGAGATCCTCCGGAGAAAGGTGTCTCCTGTGATATCTCTAATTTGGGTAAGTTATCATAACGGAGGTTAGGTTTTTACACAAGCGTTGAATGGATGACGTGGGCATGACTGATTGGCAATGGCAAGTGAGAAATTTTAATGTTGAAGGTGAAAGAAAGACGGCAAACCGGCTAGTGATGCCAGCTCAGCGGAACACGTATAATGAAGGGCCATGACCAATCAAAAGATGCCAGATAGGCATTGTGAAAAATATCATGTATGTATGGAAACTCGTAGATACCGTATAATTTTATTCGAGGTTTCCTTTGCGAGAAGAGACCTGTTTCTGACCCGCCCTTTCCACTAATGGAAAGTCATTAATCTTTTTCCTTTGATTAAGTAAAAAATAGATTAGCCTCCATAACTACTTAAAATGGAGATAAGCTGTATAATATGACAATTAAAACAAGATAATTGTATGTTTTATACAATGCATGAATTTACGAGATTTGAGATTCCAAAACTATCTTAGTGAATGAAGAGGAAAGAATTTGAATTACCAATCTATCATATATCTATTAAAACAAAATTTTATTATGCTACATGCACTCCTGTAATGAAAATACCATGTGATATTCTATTAGCATTTTACTCATTTTAAATATAAATTTTTTAGAAATGATTTGTATCATAAATCTAAACTTATTTCTTATTTACATACAAACCAATCACACAAATGAATTATCATTTTCTAATTTACATACAATTTTCTAATTTAGATACAAACAAATCACATAAATTAACTAATCACTTCCTAATTTATATAGAAAAGAATCACACAAATAAATAACAAAGATTACCAATACAAAAGTTTATGAGGTATGTATCGCTTTCAAGGTTCCCGGAGCCCTAGGGGTTGTTTGTCGGTGGTGCCTGAATCGATTGATCAAGATGACACAGTGGTGGAGGTGGATGGGTCGAGTCGTCCTCCAGGAGATCCTCCGGAGAAAGGTGTCTCCTGTGATATCTCTAATTTGGGTAAGTTATCATAACGGAGGTTAGGTTTTTACACAAGCGTTGAATGGATGACGTGGGCATGACTGATTGGCAATGGCAAGTGAGAAATTTTAATGTTGAAGGTGAAAGAAAGACGGCAAACCGGCTAGTGATGCCAGCTTAGCGGAACACGTATAATGAAGGGCCATGACCAATCAAAAGATGCCAGATAGGCATTGTGAAAAATATCATGTATGTATGGAAACTCGTAGATACCGTATAATTTTATTCGAGGTTTCCTTTGCGAGAAGAGACCTGTTTCTGACCCGCCCTTTCCACTAATGGAAAGTCATTAATCTTTTTCCTTTGATTAAGTAAAAAATAGATTAGCCTCCATAACTACTTAAAATGGAGATATGTTGTATAATATGACAATTAAAATGAGATAGTTGTATATTTTATACAATGCATGAATTTACGAGATTTGAGATTCCATAACTATCTTAGTGAATGAAGAGGAAAGAATTTGAATTACCAATCTATCATATATCTATTAAAACAAAATTTTATTATGCTACATGCACTCTTGTAATGAAAATACCATGTGATATTCTATTAGCATTTTACTAATTTTAAATATAAATTTTATAGAAAAGATTTGTATCATAAATCTAAACTGATTTCTTATTTACATACAAACCAATCACACAAATGAATTATCATTTTCTAATTTACATACAATTTTCTAATTTAGATACAAACCAATCACATAAATTAACTAATCACTTCCTAATTTATATAGAAAAGAATCACACAAATAAATAACAAAGATTACCAATACAAAAGTTTATGAGGTATGTCTCGCTCTCAAGGTTCCCGGAGCCCTGGGGGTTGTTTGTCGGTGGTGCCTGAATTGATTGATCAAGATGACACAGTGGTGGAGGAGGATGGGTCGGGTCGTCCTCCAGGAGATCCTCCGGACAAAGGTGTCTCCTGTGATATCTCTAATTTGGGTAAGTTATTATAACGGAGGTTAGGTTTTTACACAAGCGTTGAATGGATGACGTGGGCATGACTGATTGGTAATGACAAGTGAGAAATTTTAACGTTGAAGGTGAAAGAAAGACGACAAACCGGCTAGTGATGCCAGCTCAGCGGAACACGTATAATGAAGTGTCATGACCAATCAAAAGATGCCAGATAGGCATTGTGAAAAATATCATGTATGTATGGAAACTCGTAGATACCGTATAATTTTATTCGAGGTTTCCTTTGCGAGAAGAGACCTGTTTCTGACCCGCCCTTTCCACTAATGGAAAGTCATTAATCTTTTTCCTTTGATTAAGTAAAAAATAGATTAGCCTCCATAACTACTTAAAATGGAGATAAGCTGTATAATATGACAATTAAAACAAGATAATTGTATGTTTTATACAATGCATGAATTTACGAGATTTGAGATTCCATAACTATCTTAATGAATGAAGAGGAAAGAATTTGAATTACCAATCTATCATATATCTATTAAAACAAAATTTTATTATGCTACATGCACTCCTGTAATGAAAATACCATGTGATATTCTATTAGCATTTTACTCATTTTAAATATAAATTTTATAGAAAAGATTTGTATCATAAATCTAAACTTATTTCTTATTTACATACAAACCAATCACACAAATGAATTATCATTTTCTAATTTACATACAATTTTCTAATTTAGATACAAACAAATCACATAAATTAACTAATCACTTCCTAATTTATATAGAAAAGAATCACACAAATAAATAACAAAGATTACCAATACAAAAGTTTATGAGGTATATATCGCTCTCAAGGTTCCCGGAGCCCTAGGGGTTGTTTGTCGGTGGTGCCTGAATCGATTGATCAAGATGACACAGTGGTGGAGGTGGATGGGTCGAGTCGTCCTCCAGGAGATCCTCCGGAGAAAGGTGTCTCCTGTGATATCTCTAATTTGGGTAAGTTATCATAACGGAGGTTAGGTTTTTACACAAGCGTTGAATGGATGACGTGGGCATGACTGATTGGCAATGGCAAGTGAGAAATTTTAATGTTGAAGGTGAAAGAAAGACGGCAAACCGGCTAGTGATGCCAGCTCAGCGGAACACGTATAATGAAGGGCCATGACCAATCAAAAGATGCCAGATAGGCATTGTGAAAAATATCATGTATGTATGGAAACTCGTAGATACCGTATAATTTTATTCGAGGTTTCCTTTGCGAGAAGAGACCTGTTTCTGACCCGCCCTTTCCACTAATGGAAAGTCATTAATCTTTTTCCTTTGATTAAGTAAAAAATAGATTAGCCTCCATAACTACTTAAAATGGAGATATGTTGTATAATATGACAATTAAAACGAGATAGTTGTATATTTTATACAATGCATGAATTTACGAGATTTGAGATTCCATAACTATCTTAGTGAATGAAGAGGAAAGAATTTGAATTACCAATCTATCATATATCTATTAAAACAAAATTTTATTATGCTACATGTACTCCTGTAATGAAAATACCATGTGATATTCTATTAGCATTTTACTAATTTTAAATATAAATTTTATAGAAAAGATTTGTATCATAAATCTAAATTGATTTCTTATTTACATACAAACCAATCACACAAATGAATTATCATTTTCTAATTTACATACAATTTTCTAATTTAGATACAAACCAATCACATAAATTAACTAATCACTTCCTAATTTATATAGAAAAGAATCACACAAATAAATAACAAAGATTACCAATACAAAAGTTTATGAGGTATGTCTCGCTCTCAAGGTTCCCGGAGCCCTGGGGGTTGTTTGTCGGTGGTGCCTGAATTGATTGATCAAGATGACACAGTGGTGGAGGAGGATGGGTCGGGTCGTCCTCCAGGAGATCCTCCGGACAAAGGTGTCTCCTGTGATATCTCTAATTTGGGTAAGTTATCATAACGGAGGTTAGGTTTTTACACAAGCGTTGAATGGATGACGTGTGCATGACTGATTGGTAATGGCAAGTGAGAAATTTTAACGTTGAAGGTGAAAGAAAGACGACAAACCGGCTAGTGATGCCAGCTCAGCGGAACACGTATAATGAAGTGTCATGACCAATCAAAAGATGCCAGATAGTGATGTGATCACGGATCCCATCGAGAACCTCACAAAAGACGAGATCGTCCAAAGACCGGTGGAGCCTCATGCACACGTCCAACCTTGTCACCATGAAGATCAAACAAGCCCTGCAAGGATGTGAGGACTATTTGGAAGATATTTGAATTGTGTTTTGTTGTATTGTTATTTCCATTTTACGTTAATTAACTAGTTAGTTGCTAGTTAGTGGGTTTGTAGTTTAGCTAGTTAGTTGTTAATTTAGTAGCCTACGTAGTGCTAGGATAGTGGGTAGGTTAGTGGAGTTAATTAAATATTTTCTTATTTTGTATTTTAGCACCTATATAATGGTGGCCATGCATTGTATGTTTTTTAAGCTTGATTTGGAGATTAAAAACGAGTGTTTGATTCCCTTTGAAGCTTCATGGACGATGACCTCAAGGTGGTGCCTATCCTTGAAAGTCTTAGTCTCGTTTTGGTGAGTCGTATCCAAAACACCCTTTGGTGTGTCACATCCGAAGGTGATTGCTTGGTCATGGTGCGTTACATCTATGAGCAACCAATCTCGTCTTGTGGTTCTTGGTGAGTCGCATCCAAGGAACATGAGATGCTTATCTCAAACTCTTCGTGAACCTCTTTCATGAAGAGTTATATCCATTTCCCTTTCCAGTCCAATCTCCATCAAGCCAACACCTAAACACAACCAAAACACATTAATATGTCGTCTTTGAGAGTCTAGCCAAGAAGTTCCTAAATCGAAGATCTTGGTGCCCTTCACCTTGTACAGAAAGAGATCCTGGCTTGTGCTTACGCACATCAAGTGGTATCAGAGCCATTCAAGGCGAAGGGGACGTTCGTGGTTCTTCAAGGAGTGCCGAGTCGACGCCGAGGAGATGCTTGGTTCGCCGCCGTCGCCGTAGCCAACATCGTCTTGGTCTAGGACGCCTCAGAAGCTTACTTGTTGCGGAGGTTCTAACCATGAGGAGAATCAAGGGAATAAGGCGAGGATTAAGTCAAGGAAAGAGCGGGCTAGCCATAGCCGAAGGAGTTGTCAAGCTTGCGGTGAAACCAACCACACCCACCTTAGCCTCCACGTCTACACCTCACTCCAGCCCACTACGTCCACAATAGCCCACGCCCAAATTCTTGTTCCTGACCACTTATTTGTAATTAGTTGGTTAAGGAATACAAAAAAAAAAAAAAGAGAAGAGAGAAAATAGGCTTACGGTTGAGTAGCTCCATCCGAATATCCAAGATCGTCCTAGATCTAATCCTAACTAACCACTAACCAATTTCCCTATTCTTTCTCCTTTCAAACACGGCAGCCTTTTCCCTCACACACTCCCCACAACCCCCCCCCCCCCCCCCCCCCCCCAAACCAAACCCTTGATTTGTGGAAGGGAATCCTCACCGAAATTCCCCTCAAGCTACTGCTCCCAGCTAATTAATCAGCCCTCACCCAACTCTCACACCAAGCTGTTGCACGTCCACCAAAGATCCAATCCGGCGACGCCGAGTGCAGCACTCCGACGTTCCTTCACGACGAACGTCACCACCTTGTCGTCAACTCCACTGCAGCAAACGAAGAGCGTCAACGTGATTGATATTGTGAGGGGAATCAACCAAGATTCGAGGTCGAATCTTCCTCAAGGAGAGAAGGATGATGTGATCACGGATCCCATCGAGAACCTCACAAAAGACGAGATCGTCCAAAGACCGGTGGAGCCTCATGCACACGTCCAACCTTGTCACCATGAAGATCAAACAAGCCCTGCAAGGATGTGAGGACTATTTGGAAGATATTTGAATTGTGTTTTGTTGTATTGTTATTTCCATTTTACGTTAATTAACTAGTTAGTTGCTAGTTAGTGGGTTTGTAGTTTAGCTAGTTAGTTGTTAATTTAGTAGCCTACGTAGTGCTAGGATAGTGGGTAGGTTAGTGGAGTTAATTAAATATTTTCTTATTTTGTATTTTAGCACCTATATAATGGTGGCCATGCATTGTATGTTTTTTAAGCTTGATTTGGAGATTAAAAACGAGTGTTTGATTCCCTTTGAAGCTTCATGGACGATGACCTCAAGGTGGTGCCTATCCTTGAAAGTCTTAGTCTCGTTTTGGTGAGTCGTATCCAAAACACCCTTTGGTGTGTCACATCCGAAGGTGATTGCTTGGTCATGGTGCGTTACATCTATGAGCAACCAATCTCGTCTTGTGGTTCTTGGTGAGTCGCATCCAAGGAACATGAGATGCTTATCTCAAACTCTTCGTGAACCTCTTTCATGAAGAGTTATATCCATTTCCCTTTCCAGTCCAATCTCCATCAAGCCAACACCTAAACACAACCAAAACACATTAATATGTCGTCTTTGAGAGTCTAGCCAAGAAGTTCCTAAATCGAAGATCTTGGTGCCCTTCACCTTGTACAGAAAGAGATCCTGGCTTGTGCTTACGCACATCAAGTGATGATGTGATCACGGATCCCATCGAGAACCTCACAAAAGACGAGATCGTCCAAAGACCGGTGGAGCCTCATGCACACGTCCAACCTTGTCACCATGAAGATCAAACAAGCCCTGCAAGGATGTGAGGACTATTTGGAAGATATTTGAATTGTGTTTTGTTGTATTGTTATTTCCATTTTACGTTAATTAACTAGTTAGTTGCTAGTTAGTGGGTTTGTAGTTTAGCTAGTTAGTTGTTAATTTAGTAGCCTACGTAGTGCTAGGATAGTGGGTAGGTTAGTGGAGTTAATTAAATATTTTCTTATTTTGTATTTTAGCACCTATATAATGGTGGCCATGCATTGTATGTTTTTTAAGCTTGATTTGGAGATTAAAAACGAGTGTTTGATTCCCTTTGAAGCTTCATGGACGATGACCTCAAGGTGGTGCCTATCCTTGAAAGTCTTAGTCTCGTTTTGGTGAGTCGTATCCAAAACACCCTTTGGTGTGTCACATCCGAAGGTGATTGCTTGGTCATGGTGCGTTACATCTATGAGCAACCAATCTCGTCTTGTGGTTCTTGGTGAGTCGCATCCAAGGAACATGAGATGCTTATCTCAAACTCTTCGTGAACCTCTTTCATGAAGAGTTATATCCATTTCCCTTTCCAGTCCAATCTCCATCAAGCCAACACCTAAACACAACCAAAACACATTAATATGTCGTCTTTGAGAGTCTAGCCAAGAAGTTCCTAAATCGAAGATCTTGGTGCCCTTCACCTTGTGCAGTGTAGTTGGTTGGCATATCTCCCATGGAATTGGGAATATGTCAAAGGTCAGGGGTTCGATCCCCCCTGGCAACATCCTGCAATTAAAGCCTAATAGGCCCTTGCAGGTTGGGGTGTATGGGCTGCAGCCCATGGCGTTCTTGGTTGGGCTAGGCCTCGCCAGCCGGCGTGCTCCGACTGAGGGACTGGCTGGGTGGCTAACAGCCCACAGGACCCAGGTGAGTCCATGGCCTGTGGGGTCCACCAAGAATCGCATCATAAAAGTGCACTTTTATGATGCGATTCTTGGTGGACCCCACAGGCCATGGACTCACCTGGGTCCTGTGGGCTGTTAGCCACCCAGCCAGTCCCTCAGTCGGAGCACGCCGGCTGGCGAGGCCTAGCCCAACCAAGAACGCCATGGGCTGCAGCCCATACACCCCAACCTGCAAGGGCCTATTAGGCTTTAATTGCAGGATGTTGCCAGGGGGGATCGAACCCCTGACCTTTGACATATTCCCAATTCCATGGGAGATATGCCAACCAACTACACTGCAGTGTAGTTGGTTGGCATATCTCCCATGGAATTGGGAATATGTCAAAGGTCAGGGGTTCGATCCCCCCTGGCAACATCCTGCAATTAAAGCCTAATAGGCCCTTGCAGGTTGGGGTGTATGGGCTGCAGCCCATGGCGTTCTTGGTTGGGCTAGGCCTCGCCGGCCGGCGTGCTCCGACTGAGGGACTGGCTGGGTGGCTAACAGCCCACAGGACCCAGGTGAGTCCATGGCCTGTGGGGTCCACCAAGAATCGCATCAGATAGGCATTGTGAAAAATATCATGTATGTATGGAAACTCGTAGATACCGTATAATTTTATTCGAGGTTTCCTTTGCGAGAAGAGACCTGTTTCTGACCCGCCCTTTCCACTAATGGAAAGTCATTAATCTTTTTCCTTTGATTAAGTAAAAAATAGATTAGCCTCCATAACTACTTAAAATGGAGATAAGCTGTATAATATGACAATTAAAACAAGATAATTGTATGTTTTATACAATGCATGAATTTACGAGATTTGAGATTCCATAACTATCTTAGTGAATGAAGAGGAAAGAATTTGAATTACCAATCTATCATATATCTATTAAAACAAAATTTTATTATGCTACATGCACTCCTGTAATGAAAATACCATGTGATATTCTATTAGCATTTTACTCATTTTAAATATAAATTTTATAGAAAAGATTTGTATCATAAATCTAAACTTATTTCTTATTTACATACAAACCAATCACACAAATGAATTATCATTTTCTAATTTACATACAATTTTCTAATTTAGATACAAACAAATCACATAAATTAACTAATCACTTCCTAATTTATATAGAAAAGAATCACACAAATAAATAACAAAGATTACCAATACAAAAGTTTATGAGGTATGTATCGCTCTCAAGGTTCCCGGAGCCCTAGGGGTTGTTTGTCGGTGGTGCCTGAATCGATTGATCAAGATGACACAGTGGTGGAGGTGGATGGGTCGAGTCGTCCTCCAGGAGATCCTCCGGAGAAAGGTGTCTCCTGTGATATCTCTAATTTGGGTAAGTTATCATAACGGAGGTTAGGTTTTTACACAAGCGTTGAATGGATGACGTGGGCATGACTGATTGGCAATGGCAAGTGAGAAATTTTAATGTTGAAGGTGAAAGAAAGACGGCAAACCGGCTAGTGATGCCAGCTCAGCGGAACACGTATAATGAAGGGCCATGACCAATCAAAAGATGCCAGATAGGCATTGTGAAAAATATCATGTATGTATGGAAACTCGTAGATACCGTATAATTTTATTCGAGGTTTCCTTTGCGAGAAGAGACCTGTTTCTGACCCGCCCTTTCCACTAATGGAAAGTCATTAATTTTTTCCTTTGATTAAGTAAAAAATAGATTAGCCTCCATAACTACTTAAAATGGAGATATGTTGTATAATATGACAATTAAAACGAGATAGTTGTATATTTTATACAATGCATGAATTTACGAGATTTGAGATTCCATAACTATCTTAGTGAATGAAGAGGAAAGAATTTGAATTACCAATCTATCATATATCTATTAAAATAAAATTTTATTATGCTACATGCACTCCTGTAATGAAAATACCATGTGATATTCTATTAGCATTTTACTAATTTTAAATATAAATTTTATAGAAAAGATTTGTATCATAAATCTAAACTGATTTCTTATTTACATACAAACCAATCACACAAATGAATTATCATTTTCTAATTTACATACAATTTTCTAATTTAGATACAAACCAATCACATAAATTAACTAATCACTTCCTAATTTATATAGAAAAGAATCACACAAATAAATAACAAAGATTACCAATACAAAAGTTTATGAGGTATGTCTCGCTCTCAAGGTTCCCGGAGCCCTGGGGGTTGTTTGTCGGTGGTGCCTGAATTGATTGATCAAGATGACATAGTGGTGGAGGAGGATGGGTCGGGTCGTCCTCCAGGAGATCCTCCGGACAAAGGTGTCTCCTGTGATATCTCTAATTTGGGTAAGTTATCATAACGGAGGTTAGGTTTTTACACAAGCGTTGAATGGATGACGTGGGCATGACTGATTGGCAATGGCAAGTAAGAAATTTTAACGTTGAAGGTGAAAGAAAGATGGCAAACCGGCTAGTGATGCCAGCTCAGCGGAACACGTATAATGAAGGGCCATGACCAATCAAAAGATGCCAGATAGGCATTGTGAAAAATATCATGTACGTATGGAAACTCGTAGATACCGTATAATTTTATTCGAGGTTTCCTTTGCGAGAAGAGACCTGTTTCTGACTCGCCCTTTCCACTAATGGAAAGTCATTAATCTTTTTCCTTTGATTAAGTAAAAAATAGATTAGCCTCCATAACTACTTAAAATGGAGATACGCTGTATAATATGACAATTAAAATGAGATAGTTGTATGTTTTATACAATGCATGAATTTACGAGATTTGAGATTCCATAACTATCTTAGTGAATGAAGAGGAAAGAATTTGAATTACCAATCTATCATATATCTATTAAAACAAAATTTTATTATGCTACATGCACTCCTGTAATGAAAATATCATGTGATATTCTATTAGCATTTTACTAATTTTAAATATAAATTTTATAGAAAAGATTCGTATCATAAATCTAAACTGATTTCTTATTTACATACAAACCAATCACACAAATGAATTATCATTTTCTAATTTACATACAATTTTCTAATTTAGATACAAACCAATCACATAAATTAACTAATCACTTCCTAATTTATATAGAAAAGAATCACACAAATAAATAACAAAGATTACCAATACAAAAGTTTATGAGGTATGTCTCGCTCTCAAGGTTCCCGGAGCCCTGGGGGTTGTTTGTCGGTGGTGCCTGAATCGATTGATCAAGATGACACAGTGGTGGAGGTGGATGGGTCGGGTCGTCCTCCAGGAGATCCTCCGGAGAAAGGTGTCTCCTGTGATATCTCTAATTTGGGTAAGTTATCATAACGGAGGTTAGGTTTTTACACAAGCGTTGAATGGATGACGTGGGCATGACTGATTGGCAATGGCAAGTGAGAAATTTTAATGTTGAAGGTGAAAGAAAGACGGCAAACCGGCTAGTGATGCCAGCTCAGCGGAACACGTATAATGAAGGGCCATGACCAATCAAAAGATGCCAGATAGGCATTGTGAAAAATATCATGTATGTATGGAAACTCGTAGATACCGTATAATTTTATTCGAGGTTTCCTTTGCGAGAAGAGACCTGTTTCTGACCCGCCCTTTCCACTAATGGAAAGTCATTAATCTTTTTCCTTTGATTAAGTAAAAAATAGATTAGCCTCCATAACTACTTAAAATGGAGATACGCTGTATAATATGACAATTAAAATGAGATAGTTGTATGTTTTATACAATGCATGAATTTACGAGATTTGAGATTCCATAACTATCTTAGTGAATGAAGAGGAAAGAATTTGAATTACCAATCTATCATATATCTATTAAAACAAAATTTTATTATGCTACATGCACTCCTGTAATGAAAATATCATGTGATATTCTATTAGCATTTTACTAATTTTAAATATAAATTTTATAGAAAAGATTCGTATCATAAATCTAAACTGATTTCTTATTTACATACAAACCAATCACACAAATGAATTATCATTTTCTAATTTACATACAATTTTCTAATTTAGATACAAACCAATCACATAAATTAACTAATCACTTCCTAATTTATATAGAAAAGAATCACACAAATAAATAACAAAGATTACCAATACAAAACTTTATGAGGTATGTCTCGCTCTCAAGGTTCCCGGAGCCCTGGGGGTTGTTTGTCGGTGGTGCCTGAATCGATTGATCAAGATGACACAGTGGTGGAGGAGGATGGGTCGGGTCGTCCTCCAGGAGATCCTCCGGACAAAGGTGTCTCCTGTGATATCTCTAATTTGGGTAAGTTATCATAACGGAGGTTAGGTTTTTACACAAGCGTTGAATGGATGACGTGGGCATGACTGATTGGTAATGGCAAGTGAGAAATTTTAACGTTGAAGGTGAAAGAAAGATGACAAACCGGCTAGTGATGCCAGCTCAGCGGAACACGTATAATGAAGTGCCATGACCAATCAAAAGATGCCAGATAGGCATTGTGAAAAATATCATGTATGTATGGAAACTCGTAGATACCGTATAATTTTATTCGAGGTTTCCTTTGCGAGAAGAGACCTGTTTCTGACCCGCCCTTTCCACTAATGGAAAGTCATTAATCTTTTTCCTTTGATTAAGTAAAAAATAGATTAGCCTCCATAACTACTTAAAATGGAGATAAGCTGTATAATATGACAATTAAAACAAGATAATTGTATGTTTTATACAATGCATGAATTTACGAGATTTGAGATTCCATAACTATCTTAGTGAATGAAGAGGAAAGAATTAGAATTACCAATCTATCATATATCTATTAAAACAAAATTTTATTATGCTACATGCACTCTTGTAATGAAAATACCATGTGATATTCTATTAGCATTTTACTCATTTTAAATATAAATTTTATAGAAAAGATTTGTATCATAAATCTAAACTTATTTCTTATTTACATACAAACCAATCACACAAATGAATTATCATTTTCTAATTTACATACAATTTTCTAATTTAGATACAAACCAATCACATAAATTAACTAATCAATTCCTAATTTATATAGAAAAGAATCACACAAATAAATAACAAAGATTACCAATAGAAAAGTTTATGAGGTATGTATCGCTCACAAGGTTCCCGGAGCCCTAGGGGTTGTTTGTCGGTGGTGCCTGAATCGATTGATCAAGATGACACAGTGGTGGAAGAGGATGGGTCGGGTCGTCCTCCAGGAGATCCTCCGGACAAAGGTGTCTCATGTGATATCTCTAATTTGGGTAAGTTATCATAACGGAGGTTAGGTTTTTACACAAGCGTTGAATGGATGACGTGGGCATGACTGATTGGCAATGGCAAGTAAGAAATTTTAACGTTGAAGGTGAAAGAAAGATGGCAAACCGGCAAGTGATGCCAGCTCAGCGGAACACGTATAATGAAGGGCCATGACCAATCAAAAGATGCCAGATACGCATTGTGAAAAATATCATGTACGTATGGAAACTCGTAGATACCGTATAATTTTATTCGAGGTTTCCTTTGCGAGAAGAGACCTGTTTCTGACCCGCCCTTTCCACTAATGGAAAGTCATTAATCTTTTTCCTTTGATTAAGTAAAAAATAGATTAGCCTCCATAACTACTTAAAATGGAGATACGCTGTATAATATGACAATTAAAATGAGATAGTTGTATGTTTTATACAATGCATGAATTTACGAGATTTGAGATTCCATAACTATCTTAGTGAATGAAGAGGAAAGAATTTGAATTACCAATCTATCATATATCTATTAAAACAAAATTTTATTATGCTACATGCACTCCTGTAATGAAAATATCATGTGATATTCTATTAGCATTTTACTAATTTTAAATATAAATTTTATAGAAAAGATTCGTATCATAAATCTAAACTGATTTCTTATTTACATACAAACCAATCACACAAATGAATTATCATTTTCTAATTTACATACAATTTTCTAATTTAGATACAAACCAATCACATAAATTAACTAATCACTTCCTAATTTATATAGAAAAGAATCACACAAATAAATAACAAAGATTACCAATACAAAAGTTTATGAGGTATGTCTCGCTCTCAAGGTTCCCGGAGCCCTGGGGGTTGTTTGTCGGTGGTGCCTGAATCGATTGATCAAGATGACACAGTGGTGGAGGAGGATGGGTCGGGTCGTCCTCCAGGAGATCCTCCGGACAAAGGTGTCTCCTGTGATATCTCTAATTTGGGTAAGTTATCATAACGGAGGTTAGGATTTTACACAAGCGTTGAATGGATGACGTGGGCATGACTGATTGGTAATGGCAAGTGAGAAATTTTAACGTTGAAGGTGAAAGAAAGATGACAAACCGGCTAGTGATGCCAGCTCAGCGGAACACGTATAATGAAGTGCCATGACCAATCAAAAGATGCCAGATAGGCATTGTGAAAAATATCATGTATGTATGGAAACTCGTAGATACCGTATAATTTTATTCGAGGTTTCCTTTGCGAGAAGAGACCTGTTTCTGACCCGCCCTTTCCACTAATGGAAAGTCATTAATCTTTTTCCTTTGATTAAGTAAAAAATAGATTAGCCTCCATAACTACTTAAAATGGAGATAAGCTGTATAATATGACAATTAAAACAAGATAATTGTATGTTTTATACAATGCATGAATTTACGAGATTTGAGATTCCATAACTATCTTAGTGAATGAAGAGGAAAGAATTTGAATTACCAATCTATCATATATCTATTAAAACAAAATTTTATTATGCTACATGCACTCCTGTAATGAAAATACCATGTGATATTCTATTAGCATTTTACTCATTTTAAATATAAATTTTATAGAAAAGATTTGTATCATAAATCTAAACTTATTTCTTATTTACATACAAACCAATCACACAAATGAATTATCATTTTCTAATTTACATACAATTTTCTAATTTAGATACAAACCAATCACATAAATTAACTAATCACTTCCTAATTTATATAGAAAAGAATCACACAAATAAATAACAAAGATTACCAATACAAAAGTTTATGAGGTATGTCTCGCTCTCAAGGTTCCCGGAGCCCTGGGGGTTGTTTGTCGGTGGTGCCTGAATCGATTGATCAAGATGACACAGTGGTGGAAGAGGATGGGTCGGGTCGTCCTCCAGGAGATCCTCCGGACAAAGGTGTCTCCTGTGATATCTCTAATTTGGGTAAGTTATCATAACGGAGGTTAGGTTTTTACACAAGCATTGAATGGATGACGTGGGCATGACTGATTGGCAATGGCAAGTGAGAAATTTTAACGTTGAAGGTGAAAGAAAGACGGCAAACCGGCTAGTGATGCAAGCTCAGCGGAACACGTATAATGAAGGGCCATGACCAATCAAAAGATGCCAGATAGGCATTGTGAAAAATATCATGTATGTATGGAAACTCGTAGATACCGTATAATTTTATTCGAGGTTTCTTTTGCGAGAAGAGACCTGTTTCTGACCCGCCCTTTCCACTAATGGAAAGTCATTAATCTTTTTCCTTTGATTAAGTAAAAAATAGATTAGCCTCCATAACTACTTAAAATGGAGATATGTTGTATAATATGACAATTAAAACGAGATAGTTGTATGTTTTATACAATGCATGAATTTACGAGATTTGAGATTCCATAACTATCTTAGTGAATGAAGAGGAAAGAATTTGAATTACCAATCTATCATATATCTATTAAAACAAAATTTTATTATGCTACATGCACTCCTGTAATGAAAATACCATGTGATATTCTATTAGCATTTTACTAATTTTAAATATAAATTTTATAGAAAAGATTTGTATCATAAATCTAAACTGATTTCTTATTTACATACAAACCAATCACACAAATGAATTATCATTTTCTAACTTACATACAATTTTCTAATTTAGATACAAACCAATCACATAAATTAACTAATCACTTCCTAATTTATATAGAAAAGAATCACACAAATAAATAACAAAGATTACCAATACAAAAGTTTATGAGGTATGTCTCGCTCTCAAGGTTCCCGGAGCCCTGGGGGTTGTTTGTCGGTGGTGCCTGAATCGATTGATCAAGATGACACAGTGGTGGAGGAGGATGGGTCGGGTCGTCCTCCAGGAGATCCTCCAGACAAAGGTGTCTCCTGTGATATCTCTAATTTGGGTAAGTTATCATAACGGAGGTTAGGTTTTTACACAAGCGTTGAATGGATGACGTGGGCATGACTGATTGGTAATGGCAAGTGAGAAATTTTAACGTTGAAGGTGAAAGAAAGACGACAAACCGGCTAGTGATGCCAGCTCAGCGGAACACGTATAATGAAGTGCCTTGACCAATCAAAAGATGCCAGATAGGCATTGTGAAAAATATCATGTATGTATGGAAACTCGTAGATACCGTATAATTTTATTCGAGGTTTTGATAGGCGTTGTCGTGACACCTATACAAAATAATCCTAAACAAACCTAACTAATGTAGTCTGGTAAGTAAGGGTCGAATCCCACAGAGAATCAAATACTATTCCAATGATGTAATTGTATACCAACAAGTAACCAAGGGGGTTTGCTGATTAAAACCAAAATAAATAAAAACAAAGACTTGAAATCAAATTGGAAAAATAACTCAGCCAAACAAATATCCACACTTCAGATTGATAGATCGATCATTGGTTATTCCTAGTCCTCAATACTCATGAAAGTCCTAATCCTTGTTCTGAAATAGTTACCAGTCCAACCAGTCTTGATAACCCTAACTATTAAACAAATCCCTACTAACCTTCACGATTTAATTCAATAGCAGCAGGAAGTTCAGGAATAGATAGATACATGCAAGTGTAGCAACCAGTCATACAATTGCATGCAATTAATTCTCTACACAAACTAAGGGATTTAGATTCTCAACCAGTATCCTCTAATCCTTAGTAGTATGATCAATAACAATCTCAACAGGTTGTATGGAAAAGGGGAACCAATAGCATAATACTAATTTCTCTAGGTTGTCAGACTAGAGGGAACTACTATTAACAATCTAATTGATTTCCTAATCAACAAATCAAGGGGAATCGATATATGATCAATGAGATTAAGCACGAGAGAAAATTAATACAATCATAGAAAGAGTAAAGGAATAACCTCACAATCCAATCAATCCAAAGGCTTCAATTGTCTGCCTGAGCAAAAGGGAAAAACAACGATGAATGAAACTAGGTCTAACTACTTTCTCTGTGGCAACTAGGTTTTGAGAATTGGATCCTCTCTAAAAAGTCTTAAACCTAACTTAAATACTAAAGTAATAATTCAGAAATAAAGAAAAGAAAAATAACAAACTTGGAAATAAAGTTTCGGAAATAAAATAAAACGGGAATAAGAAAACTCGTAAAAGACTTTCAGCGCGTCTCCACCGCGGGTGCGGTGGCTCCACCGCCGGGTGCGGCCATTTAACAGAAACTCCAGTTCTCTGACGACCTCGCCGCGGGTGTGGCAGTGCCCACCGCTGGGTGCGGTGGGATTCCAGTACTTCAGCTTCTGCGACACTTCAGTAAAAACGCCATAACTTTTGGTTCTCAACTCGGATTGCGCTCATATTTTGAGGACTTGTAGTAGACTTCAAGATCTAACTCCTCGAATTGGAATCACTCCATTTGGACATCTGAGTAGAGAGAACGAACCATTTAAATTCAGCCCACTGTTCTTCTACTCTTCTCTTCACTTCCGTGGCGTCTTCTCCTTGTGGCTTCCTATGATCTCCAAAACAGCTCAAACACCTCCAAAAACACCAAACTTCGCCCCCAAACGCCATACACATGAATGTGTCTAAATCTACCCGAATGGCACCAATAAACCCTCTAATAACTCTTACTTAAGCCCTACAAAGTAGTGCTTATCAAACTCCCCCATGCTTAGACCTTTGCTCGTCCTCGAGTAAACTAAAAGAAAGTCCACTCCTCCAATGCAGCACCCAAGGTCTCAGGAAGCATATCCTCCAACTAAGAGTCACCTAACCCATGCCAAAGCTCCTGGCACCAATCTCATCTACAACACATCCATACTCAATAAGCTTAAGGGGCAAGCAGAGTACTTCCCCCAAGCTTAACCCGGACATCCAATAGTGTGAGTAACCTCTAATCCTAGCCTCCATCTATTGCTCTTTATGCCTCCTAGAGTGACCTACCCGACAATCCTTCTTTGACTCCTCTTCTTATGACGCCTCGCCAAGAATAAAGAGAAATCCTAAAATCACTCTTCTTCTTTTTCGCTCATTTTGCCAAGGCGCCCTTTCGGGTTTTCACCAAGCCACTCATATTTTTTTTTCAAAGATGTGCTCACATTATGCTCACGTCACTCTTGACCTCATATTACCCCAGCCTAATGCTGGTCCAAGCCACCTGCTTATTGCCTAGGCCGCCCTTTCGGGTTTTCGACCTATCCCAGGATTTTTATGTATGCCTTTTTTCAATTTTTGGCTTTTTTCTTTATTCTTTTTCTCCTCAGCGACGTAGCAAGTATAGAACTCTCCCCCATGCTTAAACATTGCATTGTCCTCAATGTAATGAAAGACAAAAGAATAGAAGCACAGGGAAAAACAAAAAATAACTCACAAACGTCGCCAAGCTGCTTGGACACTGTAGGTGTCGCTGGCGGTCTTCTCAATAAATGCCTAGGTCTCTGGTGTTGGGCGGGTGTCTTCATCAACTCTATAATCTTCTCCTACCGTGCAATCAAAAGGGAACCACTTTGGTGAGTAGTGGTAAAACAATGATATTAGGATTGCACGGCCGTCTAGGAACACATGGTGGAGCCCAGATGTAATCATGGTGTGGGTTCTAGTGTTCCTCCTCCTCAACTGTCAATTGTAGGGCCATCATCGTTGCCAAATCAAGTGTAAGGCAATGTATCCTCCTTGACAACATGATGCGCACCTTCTCCATGGGAAATTCTGGACAGCTGGCCTTCGGTAATTTTTTTTTTTTTTTTTGATTTTTTTTTTGATTCCGTTTAAGGTTTTTTCGGATTTTTTTTTTTTTTTTTAATTTTTTTTTTGCTCCCCGTTTATGGTTTTTTCGGGGGGTGACTTAGTGCAGGGAAGGAAAGACTTACAATGGTGGTAAACACTTTCTTCAATAGGCATGGGGTCTCCTCCCTGCAGGTTAGTCGGAAACAAAAACACACCAAAACAAATGCAAAAATAAGGAAAGAAAAACAAGAAAAGAAAAGCATACCTCGGGTTGCCTCCCGGATAGCGCCTTAGTTATTGTCATGGCTTGACATTGTGCTACTATGATCATGTGATATCACTCAATCCAGAACACAGCACAGACTTACTATCAGGAGGGTGTTTCTTATGATCAAATATCTTAAATGTCACCCTATCACCCCCATACTTCACAGACACAATACCTCTACTCATAATGATTCGGATGTTAGCAGTCTTAAGAAAAGGCCTACCTAACAGTATAGGGGGCACATGCATATCATAACCAATGTCTAACACCACAAAATCCACAGGAAAAATCATCTTATTAACCTTTACAAGAACATCCTCAACTATTCCTTTCGGAAAAACTTTGGATCCATTCACAAATTGAATAGCTAAATCAGTTTCAAGCAAAGGTCCAAGATCTAGCAATTTATACACAGAGTAGGGTAACACATTAATAGATGAGCCCAAGTCTAACATGCAATGATCAAACCTGGAGTAACCTATATCACAAGGAATACTAAACATGTCAGGATCACTACACTTTTCAGGCAAATGTCTTCCGAATGCAGCAGACACATGTTCATTCAAATTAATTACTCTTGTCAATTTCTTCCTCTTCCTAGGCCAGCATAAGCATTTCATGTATTTAGCAAATTTAGGCACAGCATGCATCAGATCAAGTAAAGGGAGATTTACCTCATGCTCACCTATGGAGCTGCGCGGCTCCATATTAAGCACCGGCTTCTTCTTCACTTTTAGCATCTTAGGAAGGTGAGGAGGTGGCTTCCTAGGATCACGAGGTGGAGGAGTGTAATCAACAGGAATCGCTTCCAAAGGGTATACTCCAAGAACTGATCCGCAAAATTTTGTCCAAACTTGCGGACGCTGGTTCTCGACTTTCTCCTCTGTCTTTTCTCCTTTCAGTTGTGATATGCCACTCACATTAGCCACTGGGGTCGGTTGGGGTGGTGGCTTTTCAAAATCCTCATTCATATTTGCCACAACTTGAGCCAACCTTCCAAGCTGAGTTGCCAAACTTCCAACTTGAGTTGTTAGAAGTTGGATGTTGGAGTTTGTCGCCTGATGAATAGTCATCATGCTCTGCACAAGTGACTTGAAGCCCTCCTCCATTGACGTATATGAACTTTGGCTCGTCTCTTGAGGTTCATGATAGTAATGGGGCCAGCCTTGCTGCTGATAGTAAAAATCAAATGCTGCCATCTGTCTGGATTGAGATCTCAATGAAACCAATTAGTAACACAGGTGTGGACCGTAAGATAGGTCCACACAACAGTTGGTAAACAAACACACAATTAGAATAGTAAAATTGACGTCCCCGGCAACGGCGCCAATTTGATAGGCGTTGTCGTGACACCTATACAAAATAATCCTAAACAAACCTAACTAATGTAGTCTGGTAAGTAAGGGTCGAATCCCACAGAGAATCAAATACTATTCCAATGATGTAATTGTATACCAACAAGTAACCAAGGGGGTTTGCTGATTAAAACCAAAATAAATAAAAACAAAGACTTGAAATCAAATTGAAAAAATAACTCAGCCAAACAAATATCCACACTTCAGATTGATAGATCGATCATTGGTTATTCCTAGTCCTCAATACTCATGAAAGTCCTAATCCTTGTTCTGAAATAGTTACCAGTCCAACCAGTCTTGATAACCCTAACTATTAAACAAATCCCTACTAACCTTCACGATTTAATTCAATAGCAGCAGGAAGTTCAGGAATAGATAGGTACATGCAAGTGTAGCAACCAGTCATACAATTGCATGCAATTAATTCTCTACACAAACTAAGGGATTTAGATTCTCAACCAGTATCCTCTAATCCTTAGTAGTATGATCAATAACAATCTCAACAGGTTGTATGGAAAAGGGGAACCAATAGCATAATACTAATTTCTCTAGGTTGTCAGACTAGAGGGAACTACTATTAACAATCTAATTGATTTCCTAATCAACAAATCAAGGGGAATCGATATATGATCAATGAGATTAAGCACGAGAGAAAATTAATACAATCATAGAAAGAGTAAAGGAATAACCTCACAATCCAATCAATCCAAAGGCTTCAATTGTCTGCCTGAGCAAAAGGGAAAAACAACGATGAATGAAACTAGGTCTAACTACTTTCTCTGTGGCAACTAGGTTTTGAGAATTGGATCCTCTCTAAAAAGTCTTAAACCTAACTTAAATACTAAAGTAATAATTCAGAAATAAAGAAAAGAAAAATAACAAACTTGGAAATAAAGTTTCGGAAATAAAATAAAACGGGAATAAGAAAACTCGTAAAAGACTTTCAGCGCGTCTCCACCGCGGGTGCGGTGGCTCCACCGCCGGGTGCGGCCATTTAACAGAAACTCCAGTTCTCTGACGACCTCGCCGCGGGTGCGGCAGTGCCCACCGCTGGGTGCGGTGGGATTCCAGTACTTCAGCTTATGCGACACTTCAGTAAAAACGCCATAACTTTTGGTTCTCAACTCGGATTGCGCTCATATTTTGAGGACTTGTAGTAGACTTCAAGATCTAACTCCTCGAATTGGAATCACTCCATTTGGACATCTGAGTAGAGAGAACGAACCATTTAAATTCAGCCCACTGTTCTTCTACTCTTCTCTTCACTTCCGTGGCGTCTTCTCCTTGTGGCTTCCTATGATCTCCAAAACAGCTCAAACACCTCCAAAAACACCAAACTTCGCCCCCAAACGCCATACACATGAATGTGTCTAAATCTACCCGAATGGCACCAATAAACCCTCTAATAACTCTTACTTAAGCCCTACAAAGTAGTGCTTATCAGGTTTCCTTTGCGAGAAGAGACCTGTTTCTTACCCGCCCTTTCCACTAATGGAAAGTCATTAATCTTTTTCCTTTGATTAAGTAAAAAATAGATTAGCCTCCATAACTACTTAAAATGGAGTTAAGCTGTATAATATGACAATTAAAACAAGATAATTGTATGTTTTATACAATGCATGAATTTACGAGATTTGAGATTCCATAACTATCTTAGTGAATGAAGAGGAAAGAATTTGAATTACCAATCTATCATATATCTATTAAAACAAAATTTTATTATGCTACATGCACTCCTGTAATGAAAATACCATGTGATATTCTATTATCATTTTACTCATTTTAAATATAAATTTTACAGAAAAGATTTGTATCATAAATCTAAACTGATTTCTTATTTACATACAAACCAATCACACAAATGAATTATCATTTTCTAATTTACATAAAATTTTCTAATTTAGATACAAACCAATCACATAAATTAACTAATCACTTCCTAATTTATATAGAAAAGAATCACACAAATAAATAACAAAGATTACCAATACAAAAGTTTATGAGGTATGTCTCGCTCTCAAGGTTCCCGGAGCCCTGGGGGTTGTTTGTCGGTGGTGCCTGAATCGATTGATCAAGATGACACAGTGGTGGAAGAGGATGGGTCGGGTCGTCCTCCAGGAGATCCTCCGGACAAAGGTGTCTCCTGTGATATCTCTAATTTGGGTAAGTTATCATAACGGAGGTTAGGTTTTTACACAACCGTTGAATGGATGACGTGGGCATGATTGATTGGTAATGGCAAGTGAGAAATTTTAACGTTGAAGGTGAAAGAAAGACGACAAACCGGCTAGTGATGCCAGCTCAGCGGAACACGTATAATGAAGGGCCATGACCAATCAAAAGATGCCAGATAGGCATTGTGAAAAATATCATGTATGTATGGAAACTCGTAGATACCGTATAATTTTATTCGAGGTTTCCTTTGCGAGAAGAGACCTGTTTCTGACCCGCCCTTTCCACTAATGGAAAGTCATTAATCTTTTTCCTTTGATTAAGTAAAAAATAGATTAGCCTCCATAACTACTTAAAATGGAGATAAGCTGTATAATATGACAATTAAAACAAGATAATTGTATGTTTTATACAATGCATGAATTTACGAGATTTGAGATTCCATAACTATCTTAGTGAATGAAGAGGAACGAATTTGAATTACCAATCTATCATATATCTATTAAAACAAAATTTTATTATGCTACATGCACTCCTGTAATGAAAATACCATGTGATATTCTATTAGCATTTTACTCATTTTAAATATAAATTTTATAGAAAAGATTTGTATCATAAATCTAAACTGATTTCTTATTTACATACAAACCAATCACACAAATGAATTATCATTTTCTAATTTACATACAATTTTCTAATTTAGATACAAACCAATCACATAAATTAACTAATCACTTCCTAATTTATATAGAAAAGAATCACACAAATAAATAACAAAGATTACCAATAGAAAAGTTTATGAGGTATGTATCGCTCTCAAGGTTCCCGGAGCCCTAGGGGTTGTTTGTCGGTGGTGCCTGAATCGATTGATCAAGATGACACAGTGGTGGAGGATGATGGGTCGGGTCGTCCTCCAGGAGATCCTCCGGACAAAGGTGTCTCCTGTGATATCTCTAATTTGGGTAAGTTATCATAACGGAGGTTAGGTTTTTACACAAGCGTTGAATGGATGACATGGGCATGACTGATTGGCAATGGCAAGTGAGAAATTTTAACGTTGAAGGTGAAAGAAAGACGGCAAACCGGCTAGTGATGCCAACTCAGCGGAACACGTATAATGAAGGGCCATGACCAATCAAAAGATGCCAGATAGGCATTGTGAAAAATATCATGTATGTATGGAAACTCGTAGATACCGTATAATTTTATTCGAGGTTTCCTTTGCGAGAAGAGACCTGTTTCTGACCCGCCCTTTCCACTAATGGAAAGTCATTAATCTTTTTCCTTTGATTAAGTAAAAAATAGATTAGCCTCCATAACTACTTAAAATGGAGATATGCTGTATAATATGACAATTAAAACGAGATAGTTGTATGTTTTATACAATGCATGAATTTACGAGATTTGAGATTCCATAACTATCTTAGTGAATGAAGAGGAAAGAATTAGAATTACCAATCTATCATATATCTATTAAAATAAAATTTTATTATGCTACATGCACTCCTGTAATGAAAATACCATGTGATATTCTATTAGCATTTTACTAATTTTAAATATAAATTTTATAGAAAAGATTTGTATCATAAATCTAAACTGATTTCTTATTTACATACAAACCAATCACACAAATGAATTATCATTTTCTAATTTACATACAATTTTCTAATTTAGATACAAACCAATCACATAAATTAACTAATCACTTCCTAATTTATATAGAAAAGAATCACACAAATAAATAACAAAGATTACCAATACAAAAGTTTATGAGGTATATCTCGCTCTCAAGGTTCCCGATGCCCTGGGGGTTGTTTGTCGGTGGTGCCTGAATCGATTGATCAAGATGACACAGTGGTGGAGGAGGATGGGTCGGGTCGTCCTCCAGGAGATCCTCCGGACAAAGGTGTCTCCTGTGATATCTCTAATTTGAGTAAGTTATCATAACGGAGGTTAGGTTTTTACACAAGCGTTGAATGGATGACGTGGGCATGACTGATTGGCAATGGCAAGTGAGAAATTTTAACGTTGAAGGTGAAATAAAGACGGCAAAACGGCTAGTGATGCCAGCTCTGTAACACCCCCAATTTACACCGGAGATATTACATGCCAGTGACCTCAGACTTTACCGTCCAAAGTCACCCCAGGATTTTGCAGAACAGACATGCTTAGATACATACACAATTACATATTAATTGAAAGATTAAACAGCGGAAGACTTTAAATAGCCAACTTATAACATGGCTTAAATTATGAAGATACATCAAGGTAACACTTAACAAACTTAAAACACTTAACAACTTAAATACTGACTTTAAATCTCCGTATGCAAAGTTCTTATCCTTCAATAGGTTACTTAAACTCCGGGAATCAACTTCTGATGTGCCGAATCGAACGGATGACACCAGCCCACATGCAGAGAACAAAGTTCATGGGTTAGTCTACTGAATAGACTAGCAAGGGTACAAAGCAGAGTGGTTCGAGTGATCGTGACCGTTTACTATCATTGTCCCTTGAATAAAAACCGAAGGAACGATATATAACCCGACACTTTCACGGAATGATTTAACAATTAAGATATGCACTGAAGAGAAGACTCCAAAGGAATTTGAGTCTTAAAGGAAATTATGACAACTGCTAGGGAACATTAAAGTTACACACATAAATGATTTAAAAGTTGACTGAGATGCTTCAGTTCACAACCAACCTCATCGCATATAGCGAATCCAGATTGAAAAGAGAACGTACTATGATCAAAGTCGAGACGAGTTTTCCTAGCTGCACTATAACTTAGCTGCACTACTCGCCGAAGGTTTATTAATCATGTGCACTCGGGCACATATCTTATTTAATTACCCAACACACTTTACTGAAACACGTTAATGTTATTAAGAGCGGCACAAAGCTTAAATCTCAGGGTGACAATCATGTCGACCCAAATTAACATAACACACAGACACACACACACGAGACTTAACATTATTCCGAGAACAACGGAGTTATTATTACACAGGGTGATCTTACGTTCACCCAGATTGCACTGCCACAATGCTTACACTTTAATTTACAGGGTGACAGTACGTCCACTCTAATTGCACTAGCTAAGTGCTTAATACACAGGACTGCAATTATGCTCATCCAATGGCGCTTGCAAGGCGCTTAAAACACTTCAGATCCTTAACGGTGGATAAGAAGCATAGGTCATGACCCTTAAATTATTATCCGGAAATTAACCCGAGGAGTATTACGATTTAAAGAAACGACAAATCCTTACTTGGATTAGCGTTCCTACGAACATTAAGTTATAAAGAAACGACTAATCCTTACTTGGATTAACGTTCCTACGAACACTCGTGTTAACTAAACAGTCTAACACAACAATTATTCACATTAAAGCCATCCAGGCAATCAACTTAAACATAGAGATAATAGAAACGGCTAATCCTTACTTGGATTAGTTTTCCTATTAACCCACATGCTATTCTAGCATTAAGATTAAATTCACAACAATACCATCACGGTAATTATCACATATAATAGCGTTGTTCTAACAGATATACAACCTATCATAATATTACTTTAATCACGTTTATTTATGAAATTAGTTCCCAAACAAAACAACAGTTCACTCCAATTTAATTAACAATTAAATAATTGATAATTAATGAAACATGGAATGATTAAGCAAGAGCGAACCACCACTTGCCTTAATCCGCAGAGTTGGAACAAGCCTAACGACGACGGAATTCCGGGCTCGACACGGGTATAGCTCCGATAGCACAACAACCTCCGAGTCGACCCACAAGAGAAACCCTAAGTTAGATCCGACATAAACACAGTACGAATCTAAAAACGATGAAAGAAATCGAAAGAAACAACGCCTCGACGACGACGACCACCAAAGCCAAAAGCCAAAGAGGCATTCTGGGCTCTGGCGGCGGTCGCCGTTCTTGGCGGCGGTCGCCGCAGTTCATCACGGCGGTCGCCGTGAAGAACTCAGACGACAGAAGCGGCAAGAAAACTCACCCAAAACACGAGCGACTCGGCCTCCTTCGACTTGCTTTGGTTTCTAACCTCCAAGGCTACCAAAAGCTTTACAAAAGGCACACTGGAACACCACCAAACGACACCGGCGAAAGCTCCAGAATCCGACGAGGCAAGAACTCCGGCGAGGCACAATTTCGGGAGAGTTTGGGCTATGGAATGAGCTCCAATCCGACCTCCAAACCTGCAAAAAAGAAATAGACTCCCTATTATCTAAAGGTTCAATCTCCTTGGAGTTGTGCATCCTTCTATGTCATGAACCAAGCTGAGAAAGAAAGAGGTGTTCCAAGGTTAGTCATTAACTATAAACCTCTTAACAATGTCCTTCATTGGATTAGATATCCTATCCCTAATAAAAGAGACCTTCTTAATAGACTTTTCGAAGCAAGATTATTCTCTAAATTTGACATGAAAAGTGGTTACTGGCAAATTCAGATAAAAAAAAGATAGATACAAAACAGCCTTCACTGTCCCTTTTGGTCATTTTGAATGGAATGTAATGCCTTTTGGCCTTAAGAACGCCCCTTTAGAATACCAAAGAATTATGAATGATATTCTCAACCCCTATTCAGACTTCCTTATAGTCTATATAGATGATGTTTTAGTCTATTCAAAGACCATAGAAGAACATTTTAAACATTTAAATATCTTCTTATTCACTATCAAGAAAAATGGTTTAGTCCTTTCGGCAACAAATATGAAATTATTTCAAACTAAAGTCAGATTTCTTGGCCATAACATTTATCAATAGACTATTAGACCTATAGACATGAGTATAGAATTTGCAGAAAAGTTCCCTGATGAAATAAAAGACAAAACACAATTACAAAGATTTCTAGGATGCCTTAATTACATGACTTCTTTCCAGGCCTTAGACAACTCTGTATTCCCCTATTTCAAAGACTTAAGAAAAATCCACCTCCTTGGGGAATTCAGCAAACCAAAGCTGTTAAAATTATAAAAGACAAAGTCAAATCCTTACCTTGCATCGGCATCCCTCAACCTAAAGCCTTTATGATAGTTGAGACCGATGCTTTAGATATAGGATTTGGTGGTATATTAAAACAGAAAATAAATGATAAAAGTCCGGAACAACTAGTTAGATTCTACTCAGGAATCTGGGCAAGATGTCAAAAGAACTATAGTACAGTAAAAAAAGAAATACTTTCTATTATAGCATGTATCTCTAAGTTTCAAGATGATTTGTTTAACAAATCCTTCTTACTTAGAGTCGATTGTAAATCTGCAAAAGAAATTTTACAAAAAGATGTTCAAACCATAGTCTCAAAACAGATCTTTGCCAGATGGCAAGCCATTCTTTCGGTTTTCGATTTTGACATAGAATACATTAAAGGAGAGAACAACTCCTTGCCTGATTTTCTTACAAGAGAATTTTTGCAGGGAAAACCCACAGAATAAATGAAGCTTTACAAGGATCTCAAAAAAGAAATTTACAGTTTATGGCGTATTGATATTCTTCGCAAAGCTCTTAAAAAGGGCCGTGTTAATTTCGAGACTTGTGATCCTTTAGACAACAGTCAGGTCTTGAAGTTACTTTACCACCTTTAGTATTTACAAGACATGGTTTTTACTAGTATCAAAATGGCCAATGTTCAAATTTCAAGAGAACTTCAAAAATGTGATACCCCGTATTTCTGTAAGGTTATATTGGGAATTTTGGAATTTTTCCGAGTACCCGTTGTGTACGTCGGATTTAATACAGAGAGTTTGAGACATTCTGTAATGTGCTCTGTATCTGTAATATTTTCTCAGTGAAATAATATACAGATAACATGCCTTGGATTTTAATTGTCGTTCGCGTACGATAATTTTTATCCCGGCTTAATGTCATGTTCGTTCAAAGCTGAACGGGCGGGAAAAAGGTGTCACGACGACCGCCGTAAAGTCGCGGCGACCGCCGTAGTGAGACCCAAGCACGGCGACCACCGTAAAGTTACGGCGCCCGCCGTCCCAACGCTCGAGGAGGCAGCTGGTGTGTCATGCCGCGGCGACCGCCGTAAATTACGGCGCCCGTCGTAAGTGCCGTCATCGTTGCCCAGCAGTCGTTGCCCGTTGGTCGCCGGCGTTATTTCTGGCGAGCGCCGAACTAGCTCTAGGCCCTCTTCTTCGAGCTCCATATGTTTTGGCTATAAAAGGAGGTGTTGAGGGAGAGGTTTTGAGCCATCCAAGCACCAAACCTCTGCCAAATTTGCCTCTCGCCGGAGTTGTGCCTTCGCCGGAAATTTTGAAGCTTTCGTCGGTGTTGTTGGTGGTGTTTCCAGCAGCTCTTTTGAAGCCTTGTGGTTGCCTTTGAAGGTCAGAAACCAAGCCAGGCTGAAAGGGGTCGAAACGCGCTTTGTTTTGGTGAGATTTCTCTCGTCTCTGTCGACCGTGTTCTTCACGGCGACCGCCGTGATGAATGCGGCGACCGCCGCCAAGAACAGCAACCGCTGCCAGTGCCTAGAACGCCTTCGTGGCTTTGGCTTGGTCGGTTGTCGTCGGTTGTCGTCGTGTCGTCTTTCCTTTCGTGTTCTTTCGCCGTGTTTAGATTCGTACTGTTTATGTCGGATCTAACTTAGGGTTCTTTTTATGGGTCGACTCGAAGGATGTTGTGCTGTCGGAACTATACCGTGTCGAGCCCGGAATCCAGTTGACGTCTTTAGACTATTCTGCGGAGTAAGGCAAGTGGCGGTTCGCTCTTGCTCATTCGTTCCATATTTACATTAATTATCAGTAGTTTATCTGCGTAATTAATTTGGAATGAATATTCTGTTTGTCTGGAAACGGTTTTGATAAACTATTTTGAAAATCATATAATAGGTTGTATATCTGTTAGAACAACGCTATTATCTGTGATCGCCTTTCAGGCCTTTATGTAGATTTATCCTGTAACTGTTGTGGTACTGTAACTGTTTAGTTAGCACTGTTAATTAGGAACGTTACTCGGACTCTGTCTAGTCGTTTCTTTATAATCTGGTATCGGGGTGGCTCGTCCCCATCTGGTACTATTCTAAGATCATGATCGGTCTCTTTCACAAGTGTGTAGAGACAGGACACTTAGCTGGTGTCACAAACCTTTCGGTGTATGTCACTCTCGACGAAACGTATACTAAGATGTGTCGTCCCATTGGTGGGGTATACATGTAAAAGTCTATAATGTGTTGTGTGTTTTTGAAACATAATCAGATAAGTGCTACCTTGACGCACATAATTAATGAACGCTCAACGAGTAGGGCAGCTAGGTAATAGTGCCGCTAGGAAGACTCGTGTTGACTTGAATATAGTACGTCTTCTTTCCGATCTGGATTCGCTGAAAGGCGGTGAGGTTGGTCGTTGACTGAAGCATCTCAGTCAGTTTTAAATCATTGTTGTATGATTTTGTAACTTTCCAGATTTGTCATACTTCCTTAAAGATTCATTTCAGTTGGAGTCTTCTTTCGGGTCGATTTCTGTGAAGATTAAGTCTTCCAGAATCTTCTCTTGTGCATACCTCTTGTTTATTCCAGTAGGAGTATGGTGGTTGACAAGCGTACTCGATTATTATTCGAGGGACGAGGAGTCTAACCCAATACAACTACTTCGAACCATTCTGCTTTGTTCCCTTGCTAGTCTATTCATTTAGACTAACCAACCAGTATTTTCCCTTGCATGGTTGGCTGGTGTCATCCGTTCGATTCGGCACATCAGATAAGAAGTAGTTCAGAAGACCAGAAGGACTATGGAGTCAACGGTGGTTTTTCAATGTTTTAATTATTTCTTTAATCAGGTTGAGATCTTTTGGACAATAACTTTGATTGTAATATACTTTCTTAGACTTCCTCTGTGTTTGTTTTAAACTCTGTTTTGACCTATTCGGGATTGGGCTGTAATCCCGTAACCCTTGTTTCCTTGACAATGTTACGTTTTGGAATTTAATGCTTGATCATTGTGTATCAATTGCATTTCATAAATCGTATTTAAGTGGTAAAGCCTTGGGTGATATCGGTAAGGAACACTGGGGTCACTGGCGGTAATATCTTTCCAAAAGGGTTAAGTTTTGGGGGTGTTACAGTTGTGGTATCAGAGCCAAAGGTTTTAAAACGGGTTTGGAATTTTTATAAACCATTTATCCGTTTTCGAAATGCTTTAAGAAGGGCTATGAATTTTCATTTTGAAAAGAATTTAAAAACACCGTTCATAGTCGTGTCTTCTTTATAGTCTGATGTAGTAAGCTTACTTCTATGTCTAGAAAGACTAATTCCTTCCTTATTGTTCGATAGGATGGGTGTCTGCTTTTCTATTGGTAGGGGGTCGGAAGACGCCAATTCGAACCATCCGAGGCTAGATTTTCCGTTACCTCAGCGATGTTTCGAGGTTGGAGGCCCGAGTAGCCCGCCCAAAGACGTCAAGCACGTTCTCCCCGAGTCGGTTGTCCTTGTAGCTAGGGATGCTATGGTCCCTGAGGCTGTACCTGTGCCGCCACCAAGGGTGGAGGGAGTACAGGAATGGGAACATGAAGATGAGTTGTCAAGGTATGAACAAGGGGTTTACCAAGACGACTTTCTGCTGGGACCAATTCCCGAGGAGATCGAGTACGAGGAGGAGGAAGAGGAGATGCTTGAGCAAGATCCTGTCGAGGACGAGGATATGATCGAGGATGATTCCGAGGATGGGGATCCCATCGAGGATGATTCCGAGGACGAGGATCCCATCGATGATGATTCTGAGGATGAGGATCCCATCGAGGATGAGGATCCCATAGAGGATGATCCAGAAGAGGGCCCGGAGTTGGACCTTAGAGGGCAGAATCAGGAGCCTGGTACAGAATTGCCACCAGTGCCTGAGTACGCACCCATGTCAGAAGCTGATTGGGAGGCACTGTATACCGAGTACGGTATTAGGAGAAGTGATAGGGAATCTCAGCCTATCCCTACTCCAAGAAGATGGAGGTCGGAATCCGAGCTACAGGAGATCCTCCGCCAGAGCGAGGTAATCTCTGCAGAACAGCAGAGTCAGTGGGATGAGTTGACCGCCAGTACTCAGAGGAGGACTGGAATAGGAGGACCAGTCATAGACGACCCATACTTTACCATGACTGAGCTAGGACTATGTGCTTCAGGGTCAAGCAGGGTGCGAAACCCATCGCTAGAGCTCGATGGTGAGCCTAGCCCGAAGAGACCATACACGAGTAGCCAGTCGTATGGGGGACATTTTGGAACGCCTTGAGGAGGAGTGGCGTTGCCTATCGTAGTAGTTTCGTCTCTTAGTATTCCAAGTTGTACTTTGTGTAATATTTCAGTATTGCGGCAAGTACTCTGAGAAACACTTATATGTTCGAGCAATGTTGTCCAAACGCTCGAATGATAAACTTATGTGTAACTTGTGTAAGAATTCGAAGGTTCATCTATAAAATGCCAAGTTGATCTATTCTGAGTGATTTATTTACGTTGATATATTACATAAGTATATTGCATAATATTAATGTATTGAATGCTTGGAATTGGATCGGTAATCAGATGGTGAACCCAAGAAGGACGAGGAACTCGACCAGAGCCGGTGCTGGGACTAGTCAAAATCCCAGGACAACAGGAAGAGGTGTTCAGGATGAACACGAGTCTGAGTCTCGCATCCAGCAGAGGCGTGAAGGTCAGGATCAGACCCAAGCGCCAACGCTGTTTGACGCCGCAGCTGTGGAGGCGATTCGTGGAATCGTGATGCAGCTATTGCAGATGTATTGAGACCAAGTGCGCCTCAAGCACAAGAAGTGCCTACTCACGCAACGGTTCCTGATGTTGTGGAACCCAGAAACCCTGTGATTTAGGAGACTGCCGTCAGGACGAGAGACAGCTATGGTCGCACCCTTAAGACCATCACTTCCATGAGACCCGATTGCTATAATGGGAAATGGGAGCCAGTGGCAGTGACTCATTGGTTCTCCCATATGGATAGGCTGTTTCGGAATGTGGAGTGTACGGAGGCCGAGAAGGTCCATATCGCTTCTCTTCAGCTGAAGGAGGAGGCTAGCGAGTGGTGGGAGAGCACTGGTTTGGCTGAGAGCCCATTGTTGACTTGGTCGATGTTCAAGACCAAGATGGTTGATCGCTTTTTCTCTTGTGCTATGAGAGAGGAGAAGCATAAAGAGTTCTTGTACCCTCAGACTGATGGTCTGAGAGTGACTGAGTTGGCATCTAAGTTCAACCATCTTCTATAGTATGCCACTGCCGAGATTACCAGTGAGGCCCAAAAGATCTGGTACTTCCATGAGTGGATGAACCCGGATATCAAGCCATTAATGGTGCACCACACATGCTCTACCTTGGAGCAGTATGTGGATTATGCCTATAAGCTGGAGGTAACTCTTGAGGAGTCGACCAAGAGGCGCAACCGACAGAAGTCGATGCAGAATCAGAACCAGGGAGGTGGTTTTAAGCGCCCTACGCCACCGTATAACTTCGCCAAGTCCGACCGAGCTAAGACGGAGATGACGCAAGGGGGATCGACTCAGCAGTCAGGGCAGACCAAGAGTACAGTTCAGTGTTATAACTGCGGTACTGATGGGCACAAGAGCACTGAGTGTCGGAAGGAGAAGAGGCCATGCTTTGGGTGTGGACGTGACGGTCATCTGCAAAAGTTCTGCAAGCAAGGGAAGTAGAAGGGAGTAGAGTCACAGCAAGGGTCAGTTCATCAGAGCAACCGACCTAGGTTTAAGCCTGCCGAGACTCCTAGCCCTTCAGTGCAGACGACTGCTCAGAACAGGGGAAAGGCCCCAGCTGTTTCTGGAAGTCAGGGCCAACGCTTGTACGAGATGCGTGAGGCAGATGGACCCAACGCTCCGATTGCTCAAGGTACTCTATACCTTCACTTTACTTCAGTGTGCATTCTGTTTGATTCTGGTGCTACGCATTCCTTTATTTCGGATAGCTGTTTTAGCAAGTTAGATTTAGTGTGCAACGATTCGTGCGACCCTTTTGTCGTTAATCTTCCTAATGGAGAGCATTTGGTGGGAACCAAGCATCTATCCGACTTTCCGATTACCATTCAGGATAAGGAATTTGAGGCAGATTTAATCTGTATAGCCATGGCTCCATACGACATTATCCTCGGTATGGATTGGCTGACGCGTCACAAGGCGGTGATCGACTTCAGTTCAAGAACGGTGACGGTGTCATTCGGGGGCCAGTTTGTGTGCAAGTTCAAAGGTCGAAATGACGCTGATAACGGCAAGCTGATCAATGCGATGGCTGCGTTTAAGCTACTATGACAAGGATGTGTCGGGTACCTTTGTTACTTGGATTCGCCTGCGAAGGATGGACCTGAGGTTCTTGAGATTCCTGTAGTTAGGGAGTTTTCGGATGTCTTTCCGGAAGATATTCCTAGATTACCCCCAAATCGTGATGTAGAGTTTTCAATTGATCTCGAGCCTGGTACGGCGCCGATTTCCAAATCCTCGTATCGGATGGCTCCAGCTGAGATGCAAGAATTGAAGAATCAACTTGAAGATCTTCTTGACAAAGGTTATGTCAGGCCGAGTGCATCGCCGTGGGGTGCTCCGGTATTGTTCGTCAAAAAGAAGGACGGATCGTTCCGACTTTGTATCGACTATCGAGAGTTGAACAAGGTGACGATCAAGAACAAGTATCCTTTGCCTAGGATTGATGACTTGTTGGACCAGTTGCAGGGAGCAAAGGTTTTCTCCAAGATCGACTTGAGATCTGGATATCATCAGCTCAGAATTCGTGAGCAGGAATTTCCTAGAACTGCGTTTAGGACCAGATATGGTCATTACGAGTTCGTAGTGATGCCTTTTGGGCTTACAAATGCTCCAGCTGTCTTTATGGACTTGATGAACTGATGTTTTCACCAGTACTTGGATAAGTTCGTGGTGGTCTTCATAGACGACATCCTGATCTATTCTCCGGATGAAGAAGTCCACGAAAAACATCTACGGATTGCCTTGTCAATCCTTAGACAACATCAAATTTATGCTAAACTATCCAAGTGTGAATTCTGGATAAAGGAAGTGGCTTTCTTAGGCCACGTGATCAATAAAAATGGGGTTATGGTTGATTCCCAAAAGATTGAAGCGGTGGCTAAATGGACACAACCCCATAATGTGAAGGAGGTGCGCAATTTTCTTGGACTTGCCGGGTATTATAGAAGGTTTGTAGAAAGATTTTCAAAGATCGCTCTACCTATGACCAATCTACTCCGCAAGGTCCATAAGAAGTTTGTCTGGAATGACAAGTGCGAGGCCAGTTTCCAGGAGTTGAAGCGACGGCTGACCTCGACACCCGTGTTAGCACTTCCCGAAGGGAACGACGATTATGTGGTCTATAGTGATGCTTCCAAGTGTGGTCTTGGTTGTGTTTTGATGCAAAGGGGCAAAGTCATTGCTTATGCATCCAGGCAACTCAAGACGTACGAAGAAAACTATCCGACCCATGATCTTGAGTTAGCAGCGGTTGTCTTTGCGCTGAAGATTTGGAGGTATTACCTCTACGGTATAAGATGCCAAGTCTTCACTGACCACAAAAGTCTTAAGTATATATTTACTCAAAAGGAGCTAAATATGAGACAACGCCGTTGGCTAGAATTGCTCAAGGACTATGACATGGAGTTGCTGTATCATCCGGGCAAGGCTAATGTAGTAGCTGATGCACTAAGCCGGAAGACAACGCACGAGACTGTGGTTGCTCTACTTACTGCTCAGACCAAGCTAAACCAAGAGTCATGCGACATTGAAGTCTTATATGACCAGAGTAGAGGGTACTTGAGTATGATGGAAATTCAGGCTACACTGCTGGATCATATCAAAGAAAAGCTAGTCGATGATATCATCTTGGTAAAGTTAAGCAGTGAAGTGATGGATGGGAAGGCTCCCAGCTTTGTGGTTCAGGATGATGGATCACTTTGGTTTCAGGACCGGATCTGTGTGCCTGACACAGAGGGTCTTCGTCAGTTGGTGATGAGAGAAGCTCATTCATCTGCTTACTCTGTGCATCCTGGCTCTAGCAAGATGTACAAGGATCTGAGGAAGAAGTTTTGGTGGCCAAACATGAAGTGGGACGTAGCAGACTTTGTGGCAAAGTGCTTAACTTGCCAAAAAGTCAAGATCGAACACCGCAGGCCAGGTGGTGAGATGCTACCTCTCCCCGTACCAGAATGGAAATGGGAGGACATTTCCATGGACTTCGTCACTGGGCTACCCAAGACTCAAAGTCAGAGAGATGCTATCTAGGTAATTGTGGATAGGCTTACGAAGAGTGCTCATTTCATAGCCATCAAGACCACATGGGAAACCCAGAAGTTAGCAGAAGTTTACCAGAAGGAGATTATCCACTTACATGGCACTCCTAAGACCATTGTATCAGACCGAGATGGCCGTTTCATGTCAAGATTCTGGAAGGAACTTCATAAGGCTATGGGAACCGAGTTGAGGTTCAGTACATCTTTTCATCCTCAGACAGATGGTCAGTCTGAAAGGACCATCTGGACTCTGGAGGATATGCTTAGAGCTTGTGTGCTCGATCGTCCGACTAGCTGGGATGACAGCTTGAGTCTGATTGAGTTCACGTACAACAATAGCTGGCATGCTATAATCAAGATGGCTCCGTTTGAAGCTTTGTATGGTTACAGATGCAGATCTCCGATTTGTTGGGATGATAATGCCGATAAAATTCTGCTTGGACCAGAGTTGGTCGAAAGGACGGCTTCAGACATTGCTTTGATCAGACAAAGGATGTTGACCGCTCAGAGTCGACAGAAGTCCTACACAGATCGGAAGCGTAGGACTGTCGAGTTCGAGGTCGGTGACAAGGTTTTTGTCAAGGTATCGCCATCCAAAGGAGTTTTCAGATTTGGTAAGCGTGGGAAGCTTAACCCTCGCTACGTGGGACCATTCGAGATTCTGGATAGAGTGGGATCTCTAGCGTACCGCTTGGCGTTGCCGCCATCGGCTCACCCGATGCATAACGTGTTTCACGTATCGTTACTCAGAAAGTATGTACCAGATGAATCTCATGTGCTTAGTTATGAAGACATCGAGATTCAAGCTAATGGTACTTATGAAGAGTTGCCCGTGCGCATTTTGGAGCATCGGGAGAAGCGTTTGTGCAACAAGATCGTGTCATTGGTACGAGTGTTGTGGTCCAAGTCAGGGATCGAAGAAGTTACTTGGGAGACGTGGGAAACCGAGTCAGATATGCTCAGGCGTTTTCCTGAGTTATTCTCGACCTAAGTTTTGGGGTCGAAACTTCTTGTAAGGGGAGGAGATGTGATATCCCGTATTTTTGTAAGGTTATATTGGGAAATTTGGAATTTTCCCGAGTACCCATTGTGTACGTCGGATTTAATACAGAGAGTTTGAGACATTCTTTAATGTGCTCTGTATCTGTAATATTTTCTCAGTGAAATAATATACAGATAACATGCCTTGGATTTTAATTGTCGTCCACGTACGATAATTTTTATCCCGGCTTAATGTCATGTTCGTTCAAAGCTGAACGAGCGGGAAAAAGGTGTCACGGCGACCGTCGTAAAGTCACGGCGACCGCCGTAGTGAGACCCAAGCACGGCGACCGCCGTAAAGTTACGGCGCCCGCCGTCCCCACGCTCGAGGAGGCAGCTGGTGTGTCATGCCGCGGCGATCGCCGTAAATTACGGCGCCCGCCGTAAGTGCCGTCATCATTGCCCAACAGTCGTTGCCCGTTGGTCGCCGGCGTTATTTCTGGCGAGCGCCAAACTAGCTCTAGGCCCTCTTCTTCGAGCTCCATATGTTTTGGCTATAAAAGGAGGTGTTGGGGGAGAGGTTTTGAGCCATCCAAGCACCAAACCTCTGCCAAATTTGCCTCTCGCCGGAGTTGTGCCTTCGCCGGAAATTTCGAAGCTTTCGTCGGTGTTGTTGGTGGTGTTTCCAGCAGCTCTTTTGAAGCCTTGTGGTTGCCTTTGAAGGTCAGAAACCAAGCCAGGCTGAAAGGGGTCGAAACGCGCTTTGTTTTGGTGAGATTTCTCTCGTCTCTATCGACTGTGTTCTTCACGGCGACCGCCGTGATGAATGCGGCGACCGCCGCCAAGAACAGCGACCGCCGCCAGTGCCCAGAACACCTTCGTGGCTTTGGCTTGGTCGGTTGTCGTCGTGGCGTCTTTCCTTTCGTGTTCTTTCGCCGTGTTTAGATTCATACTGTTTATGTCGGATCTAACTTAGGGTTCCTTTTATGGGTCGACTCGAAGGTTGTTGTGCTGTCGAAACTATACCGTGTCGAGCCCGGAATCCAGTTGACGTCTTTATACTATTCTGCAGAGTAAGGCAAGTGGCGGTTCGCTCTTGCTCATTCGTTCCATATTTACATTAATTATCAGTAGTTTATCTGAGTAATTAATTTGGAATGAATATTCTGTTTGTCTGGAAACGGTTTTGATAAACTATTTTGAAAATCATATAATAGGTTGTATATCTGTTAGAACAACGCTATTATCTGTGATCGCCTTTCAGGCCTTTATGTAGATTTATCCTGTAACTGTTGTGGTGCTGTAACTGTTTAGTTAGCACTGTTAATTAGGAACGTTACTCGGACTCTGTCTAGTCATTTCTTTATAATCTGGTATCGGGGTGGCTCGTCCCCATCTGGTACTATTCTAAGATCATGATCGGTCTCTTTCACAAGTGTGTAGAGACAGGACACTTAGCTGGTGTCACAAACCTTTCGTTGTATGTCACTCTCGACGAAACGTATACTAAGATGTGTCGTCCCATTGGTGGGGTACACATGTAAAAGTCTATAATGTGTTGTGTGTTTTTGAAACATAATCAGATAAGTGCTACCTTGACGCACATAATTAATGAACACTCAGCGAGTAGGACAGCTAGGTAATAGTGCCGCTAGGAAGACTCGTGTTGACTTGAATGTAGTACGTCTTCTTTTCGATCTGGATTCGCTGAAAGGCGGTGAGGTTGGTCGTTGACTGAAGCATCTCAGTCAGTTTTAAATCATTGTTGTATGATTCTGTAACTTTCCAGATTTGTCATACTTCCTTAAAGACTCATTTCAGTTGGAGTCTTCTTTCGGGTCGATTTCTGTGAAGATTAAGTCTTCCAGAATCTTCTCTTGTACATACCTCTTGTTTATTCCAGTAGGAGTATGGTGGTTGACAAGCGTACTCGATTATTATTCGAGGGACGAGAAGTCTAACCCAATACAACTGCTTCGAACCATTCTGCTTTGTTCCCTTGCTACTCTATTCATTTAGACTAACCAACCAGTATTTTCCCTTGCATGGTTGGCTGGTGTCATCCGTTCGATTCGGCACATCAGATAAGAAGTAGTTCAGAAGACCAGAAGGACTATGGAGTCAACGGTGGTTTTTCAATGTTTTAATTATTTCTTTAATCAGGTTGAGATCTTTTGGACAATAACTTTGATTGTAATATACTTTCTTAGACTTCCGCTGTGTTTGTTTTAAACTCTGTTTTGACCTATTCGGGATTGGGCTGTAATCCCGTAACCCTTGTTTCCTTGACAATGTTACGTTTTGGAATTTAATGCTTGATCATTGTGTATCAATTGCATTTCATAAATCGTATTTAAGTGGTAAAGCCTTGGGTGATCTCGATAAGGAACACTGAGGTCACTGGCGGTAATACCTTTCCAAAAGGGTTAAGTTTTGGGGGTGTTACAAAAAATTGGAAATTCCTTTTTAAAATGGCCCCTTTTCCACATTTCAAAACTCTTCAAGATTTTCAAAGAACTTACTACACTTACTTCCGTGTTTATGAAAGTGAACGAAAGAACTTTAAAAGAACCCTTGATTTCAAAGTCTTTAAAACAACTCATTTTAAACAGCGAAACAAAGATGTTAAACAACAGACGCGCAACAGCAAACAGACTAATCCAAGAGAAGGTAAAATCCCTTAATATTCCTTTCTAACTTAAAATTGTTTTCAGGAATGGCGGGGAGTAATACCCCTTCAAGGAAACAGACTCCGCAGGATTATGCACCTCAACAGAGTCCAAACCAAAACATACTACCCACTCAGAATCAGTTCCAATCCTTATCACAGTTTCCTTCTCTTTCAAACAGTCAAGCTCCTCTGAACCCGAGGACTCCTCAAAAGAAAGACTCACAAAAAACCAAAGTATACCACAAATATTTCCTCAAACAGTCATCCCAGCAAGAAGTATGTCTTACGAAAGAGTTCAAAACACATGAACCCAAAGAATTCAAACCTTTCATAAAAGGCCTTTTCCCAAAAGACTTCCAATGGTTCCCTTCAGAACCAACCAAGAGTCATAAATTTTATGAGTTCATCTTAGTAGATTCAATGTCTGCTGAGATCTCCCACACCAAAGACGAAAAAGACCCTGATCTTATCTTATTTTCCAAGTGTAAGATCCTCAAGGTGATCTCCCGGGAAGAGTGGGGTGACCCTAGTGCACAAAAACAGTTCTCCATCCCCTTTTACCCAAAGGGATATTCATACTTTGATTACCGTGAAGCATGGTCAAAAACATTTCTCATTAGCTGTTTTAGCAAGTTAGATTTAGTGTGCAACGATTCGTGCGACCCTTTTGTCGTTAATCTTCCTAATGGAGAACATTTGGTGGGAACCAAGCATCTATCCGACTTTCCGATTACCATTCAGGATAAGGAATTTGAGGCAGATTTAATCTGTATAGCCATGGCTCCATACGACATTATCCTCGGTATGGATTGGCTGACGCGTCACAAGGCGGTGATCGACTTCAGTTCAAGAACGGTGACGGTGTCATCCGGGGGCCAGTTCGTGTGCAAGTTCAAAGGTCGAAATGACGCTGATAACGGCAAGCTGATCAATGCGATGGCTGCGTTTAAGCTACTATGACAAGGATGTGTCGGGTACCTTTGTTACTTGGATTCGCCTGCGAAGGATGGACCTGAGGTTCTTGAGATTCCTGTAGTTAGGGAGTTTTCGGATGTCTTTCCGGAAGATATTCCTAGATTACCCCCAAATCGTGATGTAGAGTTTTCAATTGATCTCGAGCCTGGTACGACGCCGATTTCCAAATCCTCGTATCGGATGGCTCCAGCTGAGATGCAAGAATTGAAGAATCAACTTGAAGATCTTCTTGACAAAGGTTATGTCAGGCCGAGTGCATCGCCGTGGGGTGCTCCGGTATTGTTCGTCAAAAAGAAGGACGGATCGTTCCGACTTTGTATCGACTATCGAGAGTTGAACAAGGTGACGATCAAGAACAAGTATCCTTTGCCTAGGATTGATGACTTGTTGGACCAGTTGCAGGGAGCAAAGGTTTTCTCCAAGATCGACTTGAGATCTGGATATCATCAGCTCAGAATTCGTGAGCAGGAATTTCCTAGAACTGCGTTTAGGACCAGATATGGTCATTACGAGTTCGTAGTGATGCCTTTTGGGCTTACAAATGCTCCAGCTGTCTTTATGGACTTGATGAACTGATGTTTTCACCAGTACTTGGATAAGTTCGTGGTGGTCTTCATAGACGACATCCTGATCTATTCTCCGGATGAAGAAGTCCACGAAGAACATCTACGGATTGCCTTGTCAATCCTTAGACAACATCAAATTTATGCTAAACTGTCCAAGTGTGAATTCTGGATAAAGGAAGTGGCTTTCTTAGGCCACGTGATCAATAAAAATGGGGTTATGGTTGATTCCCAAAAGATTGAAGCGGTGGCTAAATGGACACAGCCCCATAATGTGAAGGAGGTGCGCAATTTTCTTGGACTTGCCGGGTATTATAGAAGGTTTGTAGAAAGATTTTCAAAGATCGCTCTACCTATGACCAATCTACTCCGCAAGGTCCATAAGAAGTTTGTCTGGAATGACAAGTGCGAGGCCAGTTTCCAGGAGTTGAAGCGACGGCTGACCTCGACACCCGTGTTAGCACTTCCCGAAGGGAACGACGATTATGTGGTCTATAGTGATGCTTCCAAGTGTGGTCTTGGTTGTGTTTTGATGCAAAGGGGCAAAGTCATTGCTTATGCATCCAGGCAACTCAAGACGTACGAAGAAAACTATCCGACCCATGATCTTGAGTTAGCAGCGGTTGTCTTTGCGCTGAAGATTTGGAGGTATTACCTCTACGGTATAAGATGCCAAGTCTTCACTGACCACAAAAGTCTTAAGTATATATTTACTCAAAAGGAGCTAAATATGAGACAACGCCGTTGGCTAGAATTGCTCAAGGACTATGACATGGAGTTGCTGTATCATCCGGGCAAGGCTAATGTAGTAGCTGATGCACTAAGCCGGAAGACAACGCACGAGACTGTGGTTGCTCTACTTACTGCTCAGACCAAGCTAAACCAAGAGTCATGCGACATTGAAGTCTTATATGACCAGAGTAGAGGGTACTTGAGTATGATGGAAATTCAGGCTACACTGCTGGATCATATCAAAGAAAAGCTAGTCGATGATATCATCTTGGTAAAGTTAAGCAGTGAAGTGATGGATGGGAAGGCTCCCAGCTTTGTGGTTCAGGATGATGGATCACTTTGGTTTCAGGACCGGATCTGTGTGCCTGACACAGAGGGTCTTCGTCAGTTGGTGATGAGAGAAGCTCATTCATCTGCTTACTCTGTGCATCCTGGCTCTAGCAAGATGTACAAGGATCTGAGGAAGAAGTTTTGGTGGCCAAACATGAAGTGGGACGTAGCAGACTTTGTGGCAAAGTGCTTAACTTGCCAAAAAGTCAAGATCGAACACCGCAGGCCAGGTGGTGAGATGCTACCTCTCCCCGTACCAGAATGGAAATGGGAGGACATTTCCATGGACTTCGTCACTGGGCTACCCAAGACTCAAAGTCAGAGAGATGCTATCTAGGTAATTGTGGATAGGCTTACGAAGAGTGCTCATTTCATAGCCATCAAGACCACATGGGAAACCCAGAAGTTAGCAGAAGTTTACCAGAAGGAGATTATCCGCTTACATGGCACTCCTAAGACCATTGTATCAGACCGAGATGGCCGTTTCATGTCAAGATTCTGGAAGGAACTTCATAAGGCTATGGGAACCGAGTTGAGGTTCAGTACATCTTTTCATCCTCAGACAGATGGTCAGTCTGAAAGGACCATCTGGACTCTGGAGGATATGCTTAGAGCTTGTGTGCTCGATCGTCCGACTAGCTGGGATGACAGCTTGAGTCTGATTGAGTTCACGTACAACAATAGCTGGCATGCTATAATCAAGATGGCTCCGTTTGAAGCTTTGTATGGTTACAGATGCAGATCTCCGATTTGTTGGGATGATAATGCCAATAAAATTCTGCTTGGACCAGAGTTGGTCGAAAGGACGGCTTCAGACATTGCTTTGATCAGACAAAGGATGTTGACCGCTCAGAGTCGACAGAAGTCCTACACAGATCGGAAGCGTAGGACTGTCGAGTTCGAGGTCGGTGACAAGGTTTTTGTCAAGGTATCGCCATCCAAAGGAGTTTTCAGATTTGGTAAGCGTGGGAAGCTTAACCCTCGCTACGTGGGACCATTCGAGATTCTGGATAGAGTGGGATCTCTAGCGTACCGCTTGGCGTTGCCGCCATCGGCTCACCCGATGCATAACGTGTTCCACGTATCGTTACTCAGAAAGTATGTACCAGATGAATCTCATGTGCTTAGTTATGAAGACATCGAGATTCAAGCTAATGGTACTTATGAAGAGTTGCCCGTGCGCATTTTGGAGCATCGGGAGAAGCGTTTGTGCAACAAGATCGTGTCGTTGGTACGAGTGTTGTGGTCCAAGTCAGGGATCGAAGAAGTTACTTGGGAGACGTGGGAAACCGAGTCAGATATGCTCAGGCGTTTTCCTGAGTTATTCTCGACCTAAGTTTTGGGGTCGAAACTTCTTGTAAGGGGAGGAGATGTGATACCCCGTATTTTTGTAAGGTTATATTGGGAAATTTGGAATTTTCCCGAGTACCCATTGTGTACGTCGGATTTAATACAGAGAGTTTGAGACATTCTTTAATGTGCTCTGTATCTGTAATATTTTCTCAGTGAAATAATATACAGATAACATGCCTTGGATTTTAATTGTCGTCCACGTACGATAATTTTTATCCCGGCTTAATGTCATGTTCGTTCAAAGCTGAACGAGCGGGAAAAAGGTGTCACGGCGACCGCCGTAAAGTCACGGCGACCGCCGTAGTGAGACCCAAGCACGGCGACCGCCGTAAAGTTACGGCGCCCGCCGTCCCCACGCTCGAGGAGGCAGCTGGTGTGTCATGCCGCGGCGATCGCCGTAAATTACGGCGCCCGCCGTAAGTGCCGTCATCATTGCCCAACAGTCGTTCCCCGTTGGTCGCCGGCGTTATTTCTGGCGAGCGCCAAACTAGCTCTAGGCCCTCTTCTTCGAGCTCCATATGTTTTGGCTATAAAAGGAGGTGTTGGGGGAGAGGTTTTGAGCCATCCAAGCACCAAACCTCTGCCAAATTTGCCTCTCGCCGGAGTTGTGCCTTCGCCGGAAATTTCGAAGCTTTCGTCGGTGTTGTTGGTGGTGTTTCCAGCAGCTCTTTTGAAGCCTTGTGGTTGCCTTTGAAGGTCAGAAACCAAGCCAGGCTGAAAGGGGTCGAAACGCGCTTTGTTTTGGTGAGATTTCTCTCGTCTCTATCGACTGTGTTCTTCACGGCGACCGCCGTGATGAATGCGGCGACCGCCGCCAAGAACAGCGACCGCCGCCAGTGCCCAGAACGCCTTCGTGGCTTTGGCTTGGTCGGTTGTCGTCGTGGCGTCTTTCCTTTCGTGTTCTTTCGCCGTGTTTAGATTCATACTGTTTATGTCGGATCTAACTTAGGGTTCCTTTTATGGGTCGACTCGAAGGTTGTTGTGCTGTCGAAACTATACCGTGTCGAGCCCGGAATCCAGTTGACGTCTTTATACTATTCTGCAGAGTAAGGCAAGTGGCGGTTCGCTCTTGCTCATTCGTTCCATATTTACATTAATTATCAGTAGTTTATCTGAGTAATTAATTTGGAATGAATATTCTGTTTGTCTGGAAACGGTTTTGATAAACTATTTTGAAAATCATATAATAGGTTGTATATCTGTTAGAACAACGCTATTATCTGTGATCGCCTTTCAGGCCTTTATGTAGATTTATCCTGTAACTGTTGTGGTGCTGTAACTGTTTAGTTAGCACTGTTAATTAGGAACGTTACTCGGACTCTGTCTAGTCATTTCTTTATAATCTGGTATCGGGGTGGCTCGTCCCCATCTGGTACTATTCTAAGATCATGATCGGTCTCTTTCACAAGTGTGTAGAGACAAGACACTTAGCTGGTGTCACAAACCTTTCGTTGTATGTCACTCTCGACGAAACGTATACTAAGATGTGTCGTCCCATTGGTGGGGTACACATGTAAAAGTCTATAATGTGTTGTGTGTTTTTGAAACATAATCAGATAAGTGCTACCTTGACGCACATAATTAATGAACACTCAGCGAGTAGGGCAGCTAGGTAATAGTGCCGCTAGGAAGACTCGTGTTGACTTGAATGTAGTACGTCTTCTTTTCGATCTGGATTCGCTGAAAGGCGGTGAGGTTGGTCGTTGACTGAAGCATCTCAGTCAGTTTTAAATCATTGTTGTATGATTCTGTAACTTTCCAGATTTGTCATACTTCCTTAAAGACTCATTTCAGTTGGAGTCTTCTTTCGGGTCGATTTCTGTGAAGATTAAGTCTTCCAGAATCTTCTCTTGTACATACCTCTTGTTTATTCCAGTAGGAGTATGGTGGTTGACAAGCGTACTCGATTATTATTCGAGGGACGAGAAGTCTAACCCAATACAACTGCTTCGAACCATTCTGCTTTGTTCCCTTGCTACTCTATTCATTTAGACTAACCAACCAGTATTTTCCCTTGCATGGTTGGCTGGTGTCATCCGTTCGATTCGGCACATCAGATAAGAAGTAGTTCAGAAGACCAGAAGGACTATGGAGTCAACGGTGGTTTTTCAATGTTTTAATTATTTCTTTAATCAGGTTGAGATCTTTTGGACAATAACTTTGATTGTAATATACTTTCTTAGACTTCCGCTGTGTTTGTTTTAAACTCTGTTTTGACCTATTCGGGATTGGGCTGTAATCCCGTAACCCTTGTTTCCTTGACAATGTTACGTTTTGGAATTTAATGCTTGATCATTGTGTATCAATTGCATTTCATAAATCGTATTTAAGTGGTAAAGCCTTGGGTGATCTCGATAAGGAACACTGGGGTCACTGGCGGTAATACCTTTCCAAAAGGGTTAAGTTTTGGGGGTGTTACAAAAAATTGGAAATTCCTTTTTAAAATGGCCCCTTTTCCACATTTCAAAACTCTTCAAGATTTTCAAAGAACTTACTACACTTACTTCCGTGTTTATGAAAGTGAACGAAAGAACTTTAAAAGAACCCTTGATTTCAAAGTCTTTAAAACAACTCATTTTAAACAGCGAAACAAAGATGTTAAACAACAGACGCGCAACAGCAAACAGACTAATCCAAGAGAAGGTAAAATCCCTTAATATTCCTTTCTAACTTAAAATTGTTTTCAGGAATGGCGGGGAGTAATACCCCTTCAAGGAAACAGACTCCGCAGGATTATGCACCTCAACAGAGTCCAAACCAAAACATACTACCCACTCAGAATCAGTTCCAATCCTTATCACAGTTTCCTTCTCTTTCAAACAGTCAAGCTCCTCTGAACCCGAGGACTCCTCAAAAGAAAGACTCACAAAAAACCAAAGTATACCACAAATATTTCCTCAAACAGTCATCCCAGCAAGAAGTATGTCTTACGAAAGAGTTCAAAACACATGAACCCAAAGAATTCAAACCTTTCATAAAAGGCCTTTTCCCAAAAGACTTCCAATGGTTCCCTTCAGAACCAACCAAGAGTCATAAATTTTATGAGTTCATCTTAGTAGATTCAATGTCTGCTGAGATCTCCCACACCAAAGACGAAAAAGACCCTGATCTTATCTTATTTTCCAAGTGTAAGATCCTCAAGGTGATCTCCCGGGAAGAGTGGGGTGACCCTAGTGCACAAAAACAGTTCTCCATCCCCTTTTACCCAAAGGGATATTCATACTTTGATTACCGTGAAGCATGGTCAAAAACATTTCTCATTAGACCATTCAACCATTCTTGGTTCTTCTTTTTTGCCAAGAACTGCAATGACAAGTTACCAATATGGTTCTACTCATGGTGGAATATATTTGGCCCAGAACCTGAAATCTTTCCAGAACCGGCAAAGCAAGCTTTTGATTATTTCTGCAAACATTGCTTTTGGCCGGAATATATCAAACCAGTCCAATTCCACAAAAGTACCGGAGTTGCCTGGATCCTATGCTGGATCTACGAACTTCAACAAGTCCTACCCAGTCCCCTTCCTCTATCACTTTGTAGAAAATACAAAGTAAGATGGTGGGAGAAACTTGACCTGGATTCTTTGACCATTGAAAGAATCCAGATCCTTATCAAAACAAAACAGTCCCCTCAAGTTCCCGAAAAGACCATACAAGTCCATCCTTCTGGAATACCTGTAACCTCAACATCTCAAACTCCTCCACCATTAAACACAAGCCAACAAAAACAATGGCAGGAATTCCAAGAGTTCAAGAAGTATAAAGAATTTATGGCAACCCAAGCATGCCAAGGACAATCCAAGACCATAGTTAAAAAATCATGGTTTCAGAAGGTAGAAGAAGATGAACTAGAAGCCCAAAACAGTTCTTCAAATCAAACCCAACATGAAGACCTCGATACATATGAATAGTTCGCCCAAGATCCTTATGCTTAAAAGGCCCAAGAAGAATCCAAGGCCCAAATATTCTTCAAGTCCAGTAAGAAGGTAACAAGCCTCAATTATTAAAAGACAATCAGTCGGCAGAAGACGCCAAGTCCCTCTATCTATTCAACAGACAAGGCCAGATGCAAATGGCAGAAAAAGTCTAATCAGCAAAAGCAAGACTCCAATAATAGACCAAGGCCACTAGACGACTACTGTACTCCTGAATAGTAGTACGGATTCTAAATAGTGAATTTCAATAGTTCATTTTCAACTTCCTATTTAAGTGAAGCTTCTCAGCTGTAGAGAAGCAAGCTTTTTTAGACATCAAAAGCTCTCATGTGTTAAGAATCCTTTCTCAAAAAACCCTTTGTAATATTTACTCTTTATAACAAGATCAAGATCGAAGAACAAGATCAAGATCCATAGTCTATCAACAAAAGTCCGTTTAAAGTAAGCATTCTGATAGTCCCAGTTCTTATTTCTCTCCTTTAAATGAATAGAATGTAGCAAAGTACTATACCTGGGCTTAAATTGGTATCAGAGCCATGTTATATAGTCTTCTTACTATTCATCATCGTGTCCATAAGAATTGAAATTGTTTAGTTATTCGAAGTTTTTATCTAAGTCTCTGGGTATAGTGCTTGGTCAGTCCATAAATCCGTTTGGTCAGCCCGTTGTGTCTGGGTGGTCCCGGTGGATGGTCCCACTGTTATGAGCCTTGATTAAAACCTTAACTAATTAAACAAACATAAATGATTATGCCACTATGAATGAACATATAAGAAGATTGTTTAGGCGTGGATCTAGTAGTAGTTCCAGCCCAGAGATACATAGTAATGAAAATATGTTCACTATAGACCCTGATAATCTGAAGACTGGACTATTCCAGATAATTCACAGTCCATTTATAGAACCGGTATTTTAGACCTATTTCATGCATGTTGCATTAAACATCATGAACAGACCATTAGTCTAACCAAAGAACAACAGTCCTTAAAACTTCTCAATCCTTTAGCCATTAAGAAATATTTGGGAAAAAGGATTTAGATTCATGCATCTTGGATTAATTCAGATAGCACTAAAACCTTTACATAGAAAAGGAATAGACTCCCCTGTCTTCTTAGCCCTAAGAGATGACATATTTAAAACCTATAAAGACTCTATTTTAGCCATAGTCCAATCCAATATTTGCAATGGCCCCTTATTCTTTAATTGTTCTCCGAACTTCACAGTAGACATAACGGACCCCAGAATTTGTCAAACTTTAATATTAGACATAAAAATGTTAAATGACAACTTCAAACAATTCACTAAAAACTTTGCTGTTATTTATAGAATCCATTTCAAGTTAATGAGTTCTTTAACAGACCCTAAATGTATCATTTCTGCTTTGCCCCAGGGAGAAACCATTTTGCTTCAATTAGAAGCAGAAAAGTCAAGCACCTTTACTCCTAAGACTATATAATGGAAAGACATAACTATTCCAGAAACCCTTTCTAATATTTACTCTTTATAACAAGATCAAGATCAAGATCCATAGTCTATCAACAAAAGTCCGTTTAAAGTAAGCATTCTGATAGTTCAAGATCAAGATCCACAGTCTTTCAACGGAGGAATGAGAGATTTTTATACTGGTTTTGGAGTTTACACGATCCGGAAATAATCCAGTACACGCAGGTGTACCATATCCGTGGAGGTTAGGTTTTACACAAGGGTTGAATGGATGACGTGGGCATGACTGATTGGCAATGGCAAGTGAGAAATTTTAACGTTGACGGTGAAAGAAAGATGACAAACCGGCTAGTGATGCCAGCTCAGCGTAACACGTATAATGAAGTGCCATGACCAATCAAAAGATGCCAAATAGGCATTGTGAAAAATATCATGTATGTATGGAAACTCGTAGATACCGTATAATTTTATTCGAGGTTTCCTTTGAGAGAAGAGACATGTTTTTGACCCGCCCTTTCCACTAATGGAAAGTCATTAATCTTTTTACTTTGATTAAGTAAAAAATAGATTAACCTCCATAACTACTTAAATTGGAGATACGCTTTATAATATGACAATTAAAACGAGATAATTATATGTTTTATACAATGCATGAATTTACGAGATTTGAGATTCCATAACTATCTTAGTGAATGAAGAGGAAAGAATTTGAATTACCAATCTATCATATATCTATTAAAACAAAATTTTATTATGCTACATGCACTTCTGTAATGAAAATACCATGTGATATTCTATTAGCATTTTACTCATTTTAAATATAAATTTTATAGAAAAGATTTGTATCATAAATCTAAACTGATTTCTTATTTACATACAAACCAATCACACAAATGAATTATCATTTTCTAATTTACATACAATTTTCTAATTTAGATACAAACCAATCACATAAATTAACTAATCACTTTCTAATTTATATAGAAAAGAATCACACAAATAAATAACAAAGATTACCAATACAAAAGTTTATGAGGTATGTCTCGCTCTCAAGGTTCCCGGAGCCCTGGGGGTTGTTTGTCGGTGGTGCCTGAATCGATTGATCAAGATGACACAATGGTGGAGGAGGATGGGTCGGGTCGTCCTCCAGGAGATCCTCCGGACAAAGGTGTCTCCTGTGATATCTCTAATTTGGGTAAGTTATCATAACGGAGGTTAGGTTTTTACACACGCGTTGAATGGATGACGTGGGCATGACTGATTGGCAATGGCAAGTGAGAAATTTTAACGTTGAAGGTGAAAGAAAGACGGAAAATCGGCTAGTGATGCCAGCTCAGCGGAACACGTATAATGAAGTGCCATGACCAATCAAAAGATGCCAGATAGGCATTGTGAAAAATATCATGTATGTATGGAAACTTGTAGATACCGTATAATTTTATTCGAGGTTTCCTTTGCGAGAAGAGACCTGTTTCTGACTCGCCCTTTCCACTAATGGAAAGTCATTAATCTTTTTCCTTTGATTAAGTAAAAAATAGATTAGCCTCCATAACTACTTAAAATGGAGATACGCTGTATAATATGACAATTAAAATGAGATAATTGCCGTTCTAGCCTTTGTTTCTCAGATTCTTATCTGATGTGCCGAATCGAACGGATGACACCAGCCAACCATGCAGAGAACAATTACGGTTGGTTAGTCTAATGAAAGACTATGCAAGGGTACAAAGCAGAGTGGTTCGAAGTAGTCGTATTAGGTTAGACTCATCGCTCCTCGAATCAAAACCGATAACGATAGTCAACCACCATACTCTACTGAAACATATGAAGTGGCATGATCAAGAGAAGATTCTGAAAGACCAAGTCTCACAGAAATCAATCCCAAAGAAGACTCCAACGAATTGAGTCTTATCGGAAATATGACAAATGTTGGGGAACATTAATTAATCATACAAGCGTTAAAAAACGACTTGATGTTTCGGTTCACGACCAACCTCACCGCTTAATGCGAATCCAGATCGGAAAGAGAACGGTACTCTGATCAAAGTCAAGACGAGCTTTCCTAGCTGTACTATTCCCTAGCTATACTACTCGTCTAAGGTATATTAATCATGTGCTACGACGGCACTTATCTTATTTAAATTCCAAAATGCGCATCACGTTATAGACTTTTAAATATATGTTTCGCCATGAGGGACATATATTGAGTATATGTTTCATCATGAGGGACATATAGGATATATGTTTCGCCATGTGGGACATACTCCTGAAAGGGGCGAATCCCAAGATTTGTAGTACCAGCTAAGTACCACCATCTCTATACCCGAGTATAGAGACCGATCATGACCCACCAAATAGTTTTTGGGTTTATCACCCTTTGCACCATTAATCATTATTAAGAAACGACTGGACCTCGAATAGTCCATCGCTCCTACGAACACTCGTGCTAACTAAACAGTTCAACACAATAATAATCATATCAAAGCCCTCCAGGCTAATATCATAAATATATATCTATAATAGCGTTGTTCTAGCCGATATACAACCTATTATAATATCATATTCTTTTCACATCATTTATCAAACTATTCCCAACAGAACAGTAAATCATCCCAAATTAATTAACAATTGAACAATTGATAATTAATGGAAATATGGAATGATAAGCAAGAGCGAACCGCCACTTGTCTTAGATTAGACGAAGCTTTAACAAGCTTAGAGATAACGGTTTCCGAGTCCGAAACTGGGACAGATCCTGGACAATAATTCCCTCTGGAACAACCCATAACGAGACCCTAAGTTAGATTCAATATCTACATATATGAATCTAAAAGAATAGGAAAAGGACCAAAGGAGTCAAGCCTCGCCCAAAGCCCAACGCCCAAGAACACACACCTCGGACAAGCTCACCGCGGGGTGCGATGGAGCCTCTGCCGCGGGTGCGGCCAAGTGCCAGGGGCTAGAGCATCGACAGATTTTGGGGGAGAAACTCACCCAAATCGATTCGTTCGACTTCGATTCGTTGTGGTTTTGATCTCCCAACACCTTAGATCTTTGAATAACACTCAAGAGTACCTTTGTAAACACTCAAAGGGGTTCGATCACTTCTCAAACAAAGCTCAAAACTTGGCACAACAATGGAGATTTCTAGAGGAAGGGGATGAAGTTGCAGCTGAGTTATGGCCCTCTTCCTCAGCTCCCTCCCTCCCTCCTTTTATAGGCCAACCAAACAGCTTACACTCAGGAGACAACAACGAAGAGGTGTCCCGACAATCAGGCGTAGCCTAGGTGAGTCACCAAGGCTAGGTTCTGCTGGCATCGAGTTGCAGTGCAACTTGCGAAGCGACAGCGCCTCACCGCGGGGTGCGGCTAGGGTGCGGTCAAGGTGCGGTCAAGGCCAATTTTGCCCCCTTTGACCCGTTTTGTCATTTTTACTAAGGGGTAAAAATATTCTTAACTCCGGGTTAAATATATTCGTACACGAACGACCCTTTTAAACCAAAGATACCTTAACTGTATTTTATATTACTCAGAAAAATATTACAGAGGTCGCACATTGCATAGAATGTCCGTACTTCTCTGAATTTAAAATGACTTGTAATATGGTCATAAGAAAATTCAAAATTACCCTTACAAAATGAGGGATATTACATTACCTCCCCCTTAAAAGAAGTTTCGACCCCGAAAATTAGGCCGAAAACAACTCGGGAAAGCGTCTAAGCATATCCTCCTCAGTTTCCCAAGTCTCCCAAGTAACCTCTTCGGTTCCTGAGTTGGACCACAGAATCTGTACCAACGGTACCACCTTGTTACGCAATTGCTTCCCACGGCGCTCGAGAATACGCACAGGTATCTCTTCATAAGTACCATTTGCTTGAATCTCAATGTCTTCATAGCTCAGCACATGAGACTCATCAGGCACGTATTTCCTCAGCAAGGATACGTGGAACACATTATGCACTGGATGTGCCGATGGTGGCAATGCCAAACGGTACGCTAGAGATCCCACTCTGTCAAGAATTTCAAATGGTCCCACGTAGCAAGGGTTAAGCTTCCCACACTTACCAAATCTGAACACGCCCTTAGATGGTGATACTCTAACAAAGACCTTTTCACCAACCTCAAACTCGACATTCCTACGCTTTGGATCAGTGACGGAGGGTAGTCGTCGTACCCCTAATCAAAAGTAAATCCTAAAATCCTCACTAAACAAAGTATAGTAAGTAAGTCAGGGTCGATCCCACAGAGAAGGAAGGAACCAATGGTGGTAGCATGCAATGTCACAAAGGGGTTTTTTATGGTTGGTTGGTTGCAAACAAAACAAACAAAACAAAGTAGAATGGATGAAATATCAAGAGAGAAAAACACTTAGCCAAGTAATGTCCACATAAGTCATTCAAAGGTTGTTCATTGATTAAGTCCTATCTTCCTATTCGGTTATTCCTGTCCCGATCTTATGTAAATTCAGAGGGAAACCTTCCACAAAGAACCCTTACCAATGAATTACCCTAGTACCACTAAAGGTTCAACCCAAAGGCAACAATGCATATAAGAATTAACCAGGATACACAGTACACTCGCTCAGATGCATTTACCATGTAATCAATTCCCACATAGATATAATCCACAAAAGCAGATAACAATCAATGCTTGCTACTTATACTAGAGCGTTAGCCCAACAGTTCCCTAGTATTAGCAATATGAATGAAAGCAATAAACCTAGGTGATCAGTCTAGATAAACCAACAAACATTCAAATATGAATTTGCTTAGAGAAAAGATATAACTCAATAGGATAGATAGATAGGAACAAAACCTCACAACCAGATGAACGAACTCATGCTTCCATTACCGGACTAAGCCAAAGAGGCTTAGCTCCTCATAGTCATGGTAGAAACTTCAACAGAAATAAACAACGATGGATTGAAATTGCAAAAACTAGAACTAGTCTCTAAAAAGTGGAACCCTAACCCTAATGCATAATGAGAGTATTTATAGGGCCCTAACAAATGACCTAGCCCATTAAGCAAATAACTGAAATAGAAATAAGAAAAAGGGAAAATAAAACTAAAAAGATAATTCGGAATAAGTCCGAGCTCCTGCCGTGTCAGACCCGCGATCGCGGGTGGTGGACCTTGATCGCGGCCCATGTGGCTCCGCGCCCTTCAATCTCTCCGCGCCCGCAGAAAACTCTCGACATGCTCCGAGGCCCGCGATCGCGGCACCCATGCCTGCGATCGCGGTTAATGCTCGACATTCTTGTCCTTTGCCTTGCACCAACTCGTCTCCTCTTCACTCCTTGGCGTCTTCTCTTGATGGCTTCCTTCCTCAGTGTCTTCATGATATCCAAAGTAGCTCAAACACCTCCAAAAACACCAACTTCGCCTCCAAACGCCATACACAAGAATGTGTCTAAATCTACCCGAATGGCACCAATAAAACCTCTAATAACTCTTAGTTAAGCCCTACAAAGTAGTGCTTACCAAACTCCCCCATGCTTAGACCTTTGCTCGTCCTCGAGTAAACTAAAAGAAAGTCTACTCCTCCAATGTAGCACCTAAGGTCTCAGGAAGCATATCCTCCAACTAAGAGTTACCTAACCCATGCCAAAGCTCCTGGCACCAATCTCATCTACAACACATCCACAACTCAATAAACTTGAGGGCAAGCAGAGTACTTCCCCCAAGCTCAACCCGGACATCCAATAGTGTAAAGTGACATCTAATCCTAGCCTCCATCTATGACTCCTTATGCCTCCTAGAGTGACCTACCCGACAATCCTTCTTCAACTCCTCTACTTATGTCGCCCCGTTGGTAAAATGAGATCCTAGAAACACTCCTTTTCTTTTCACTCATTTTGCCTAGGAGCCCTTTCGGGTTTTCATCCTAGCCACTCATATTTTTCTCATTGATGTGCTCACATAAGCTCACGTCACTCCGACACCTTCTTACCCCAGCCTAGCGCTGGTCCGGGTCACCTGCTTTTTACCCAAGCCACCCTTTCAGGTTTTCAGCTTGTCCCAGGATTTTCGATTTTTTTTTTTTGAAAAGAAATGCTGAAATTCAAAATGCTAAAAATCAAAGTACAATGCTGGAAAAGAAATATGTACAAGATAGATAGTGAATACTCTACTCCTCCATGCTTAAATCATGCATTGTCCTCAATGTATGGAAGACAAGAAAAAGATAAGGGGAAAATAGAAATACTCACTAGGGTGGAGGCCAATACCCATAAGCGTTGAAGAAAGCCTCAGCTCTCCTCTGCATCTGAACCACCTAGTCCTCAACAGTGGTGAGGTGACTGTTCAGGCGGTTGGCGTGGTATGCAAGGTTGACCTCCATGTTACGCTGCCACTCAGTGCTCCGCCGCTCCTGCTCATCCAGGCGGGTGGAGACTTGGCGTTCCCACTGAACGCTTCTCCTCTCATGCTCCTCTAGCCTCTAGGAGATGCCGCGTTCCCACTCGGCACTCCTTCGTATATGCTCGGCCTGCCTCAGCTGCAGGTTGGCCATTCTGTCTAGGAGATGGTCCCAGGGCGCCCCTCCAGATCCACTACCAGACCCAGATGCCTGGTAGGTATAGTCAGGGTAAACAGGTGGGCCCTTGGAACGCAGCGGGGATGGCACATCGCTCTCCATGTCCACCGCTGCAGTCGCTTCCTCCTCCTCCTCGTTGTCGTCGTCGTCCCCTTCGTCTTCGGACGACGACCCCTGCTCTCCATCGGCATAGAGGTAAAAATCCCTCGCCCGGGGCCCATAAGGCATCAGACGAGGCAGCCTCATTCGGTGGGTCCTTTCCTTCTTGGAGAGCCAGGTGTACTCTCCACCACGGACCTCCAGCACATGGGATCTCCGCAGCAGTGTGATGTTATAGGTGTAGATGTCGGTGGGGAAATCCCAATGGTTCGCGATGTTCTCGTATTACTGGGCGATAAGCGTTACCATGCCCCCCATGGAGATCTTGCCGCCCGTCTTCTCCCTCAGCCCGAGACAGCTGGAGAGGAACAAATCGACCCAGTCGGGGGTGTTGTGGCTCTCTGATGTCAAACACCAGAGCACTGTAAGGTCCAGCGTCGGAACCTTGTTCACCTCCCCCTGTCCCAGGAAGGACATGGCGAGCACCTTGTGCGCCAGCCTCAGACAGGGGTGTGTCAGCTTGTAGTTATACTCGCCGGCGTTGAGGTTGAGTACCTCCCGGGTCGCATCCTGCCAGAAGAGCTCTGTCAAGGTGCCTGTGGCATCCCAATCCTCGGCGGGAGCCTCAGTAACGCCAAACAGGTCCCGCAGACCTTGGTAGGACATCATCCTCTGCCGCCCCAGCAGGTTGAACGTGATCCCGTCGTCGTGGCGCTCCAGCGTGGCCAGAAACTCCAGGGTCAGCTCGCGCGAGGACGGGGCGGCTAGGTCAATGAAGTTGCTGGCTCAGCAACTGTTGTGGGCAGTCCTCCAGTCCGAGTCGTTGCAGCGTTGGCCGATCGAAGAAATTCGTCTGGACGAACTTCCGCGCGCTGAACGTCTCGTAGTAGCGCCTGTGCCTCTGGCTCCGCATGTTGCCTACGAAGGCTGCCATGGTGGGAAAAAAGAGCGAGAAAGCACAATAGAAAGAGTATCGGAGGGACCCGCGATCGCGGGGTGTGGGGCATAGTCGCGGTTTATGCTCGACTCGAAGCTCGCTGGAGAAGATGGGCCGCGATCGCGGGGTTGATGCCGGCGATCGCGGTTTCTGGGTTTGCAGCGAACTTCGAGAAAAAATGGCTCCGGTGCTTTGCGGTGGCGCTGCGGTGGTCACGGGGTTTGGCGTGGGTCCGACGATCGCGGCTCGTGAGGCTATGAGAAATCCAAGAGTTGGAAAATGGAGATCTCACCCAAACGACGTCGCGGCATCGGAACGATAGTCGCGGGGCTGCAGGGGGGTGTCGCGGTGGTCGGGGTCGGAGATCCGATCTGGTGAGAGTGAGAGGTGGTGGTGGAGGTGTTGTAAAATGCCTCCACCGCCTCTCGCCTTTTATAATTGCCGCGATGAATACCCGCGATCACGGGGTTAATGCCCCTGCATCCGTAACAGTTGGCGCGAGTTACGAGGCACTGACTGCCTCAAAAAACGTGCCGGTTTTATTAAACCGTGGGCGATTTTTTTATAGCTAGAACTCGCCATGGATCGCCGAGGGGAAACCGCGATCGCGGGTGTGACGCCGCGATCGCGGGTGTTGGATTCTGGCCTCCGCTACAAGGTTAGTTCTAGTGCCTACAGAAAAAGAAAAACAAGTGCAAAGAAGAAGAAAGAAAAATAAAATCTAAGTCCTAAGAAAGGTAAAAACATAAACGAGTTCAACGACTCATACCTCGGGTTGCCTCCCGAGCAGCGCCATAGTTATCGTCGCGGCACGATGTCCTGCTGTACTTCTCATCCGGGGTTGCCTCATGCAACCGTACTCCTTGCTCTTGTATCTGGAGGATGCTCCGAAATGTTCTCCAACCTATACTCTGTCTTCCTCTTATCGAACTCCATGCTGATTGTGCCTCTGCCCACGTCGATCTTTGTGTTGGAGGTCTTCATGAAAGGCCTCCCTAGCATTACTCGTCCTCCTCGTTCCCCTGTGTTCATGACAAAGAAGTCTGCAGGAAAAATAAGGGTATCGACGCTTACCAGTACGTCCTTCACAACGCCCTCAGGAGTGATGACGGAGTTGTCAGCCAGTTGGATGACAATTTCCGTGCTCTCTAATGGTCCGACGTCGAGGTTGTTGTAGACGGACAGTGGCAAGACATTGATTGAAGCTCCCAGATCCAGCAATGTCTCGCTGAATTCAGTCTCCCCAATCTTGTAGGGCACGCTGAACATTCCAGGATCCTCACACTTCTTGGGAATCCTCTTCTGCACCACAGCCGAGACATCCTTCTTGACCTTTGGCTTCTTCTTAGATCGCTCCGTTTGCTCCGCTATGGTCTTGCGTAGCTCTCTCAAGAAGGGGCTCTCTGGGTAGCCCTGGTATATCTCGCAGTATATTCCCGTATTCCCTTCATCTTCTAATGCTGCAGGGAATGGAACCGGGATGTCAAAATATCCCTCCGGATAGTCATACTTGTTCATAAATGTCTTGCGAGGCGGAGCACTTTCCGAGAGTTGATCACGGGTGTCAACCCGCGATCGCGGTTCTAGCACTGGTGACCCGCGATCGTGGCTGTCATGCCCGCGGTCGCGGTTAATGCTCAAATTTATGCTCAAGTTTTTCTCGGCTTTTGGGTCCGTAAACCCGCGATCGCGACTGTCGCCCCGCGATCGCGGTTTTGCCTCGTACTTCTCTTTTAATTCCAGCTTCTCTTCTTCATTCTCCCATCTTGGCCTTGACGTCATGCAGTTGACGTTTTGCCTTGGATTAATCTCAGTTTGAGATGGGAGTGCTCGTGACTCTCTAGCTTCGAGCTTGCTGACCGCCAGTGAGATCTGCCCTACCTGCTTCTCTAGGTTCTGGATACTGGACTTGGTCTCATGTTGGAACTGAACCATGTTTTGCTGCATGGTTCCTACTGTCTATGTCAGCGTGGTCATGTGCTGCGCCAGTGTATTGACCTGGTCCTCTAGATTCATAGCACGGGGAGCTCCTTGTCTTTACGGTCTTTGCTCTGCTGGGCCTCTGAACTGCTGGCCTCCTTGGAATGGTCGCTGGGGGTACTGCTGCTGCTGGTATTGCCGAGGGGGTCTTGGTCGGAACTTAGGGGGGTTCTCCACATTGTGCGTGTTCCCGTACCTCAAGTTAGGATGGTCTCTCCACCCCGGATTGTAGGTACTGGAGTAGGGGTCGTACCGTTGTCTTTGTTGGTACCCCCAACAGCGTTGACTTGCTCAGTGGGCTCCTCATGGAGTGTAGGACATGCGTCAGTTGCATGCGTGGTGGCATAGCAAAATTCACACTCCTTGACCCTCTGGGGTCCTTCCTTCCTCATCAAAACCTTGATCATCTCCTTCATTTCGCTCACTTCCCTCGCCATAGATGGGGGAACATTCTCACTTGAAGTGGCTTTCACAGCCTGGGCGCTCGCCCTCTTGCTGAATTGCCTTGAGCCTTCCGACAACTCGCTGAATATCTCAAATGCAGCGGTAGGGGTTTTGTTCAGTATGTTTCCCCCACACGCCGCGTTCACCATTCGTCGCTCTTCATCCAGCAATCCCCCGTATAGATATAAGACCAAATCCTGGTCTGAATACCCGTGATAGGGACAACTAGAGCACAACCTCTTGAAACGCTCGTAGTACTCGTAGAGCGTCTCTGTCCCATGCTGCTCAATGTTGCTCAGGTTGCGCTTGAGACTGTTCAGCTTCGTTGCTGGAAAGTACTTTTCCAAGAACACCTTCTTCATTTTCTCCCATGTGTTGATGCTTCCTGGGGTGAGGTAGTAAAACCAGTCGTTGGCTGAATCCTTAAGTGAAAAAGGAAAAGCCCTCAACGTGATTTGATCCTCAGTGACATTCCGTGGCTTCATGGAACTGCACACGACATGGAACTCCGAGAGGTGCTTGTTTGGGTCCTCTCCAGCTAGCCCATGGAACTGAGGCAAAAGATGGATAAGACCAGACTTGAGCTCAAAGTTCACTCCCGTGCCTAGCTCAGGGAATTGTACGGCCAGTGGCTGCTGCATCAAGTTAGGCGCAGTCAGTTGCCTCAACGTAGGTGGTGGTACCTCGTCCGCCATCTCAAAAGTGGGATTCTCAAAGACCAAAGCTCGATTCACTCTACGTCCTTGGGAGAAAGCTCTCTCAATCTCTGGATCAGGATCTAAAGGTGGAGAGTCAGCAGTACGGGTGTGGACCATAAGATAGGTCCACACACACAAGCAAACACACGAAAATCACAAAAAAAAAAAATTCGAAAACACACAAAGCATGCAAAACACCAAAAATCCGCAATTGCCTTCCCCGGCAACGGCGCCAAAATTTGACGGAGGGTAGTCATCGTACCCCTAATCAAAAGTAAATCCTAAAATCCTCACTAAACAAAGTATAGTAAGTAAGTCAGGGTCGATCCCACAGAGAAGGAAGGAACCAATGGTGGTAACATGCAATGTCACAAATGGGGGTTTTATGGTTGGTTGGTTGCAAACAAAACAAAGTAGAATGGATGAAATATCAAGAGAGAAAAACACTTAGCCAAGTAATGTCCACATAAGTCATTCAAAGGTTGTTCATTGATTAAGTCCTATCTTCCTATTCGGTTATTCCTGTCCCGATCTTATGTAAATTCAGAGGGAAACCTTCCACAAAGAACCCTTACCAATGAATAACCCTAGTACCACTAAAGGTTCAACCCAAAGGCAGCAATGCATATAATAATTAACCAGGATACACAGAACGCTCGCTCAGATGCATTTACCATGTAATCAATTCCCACATAAATATAATCCACAGAAGTAGATAACAATCAATGCTTGCTACTTACACTAGAGCGTTAGCCCAAAAGTTCCCTAGTATTAGCAATATGAATGAAAGCAATAAACCTAGGTGATCAGTCTAGATAAACCAACAAACATTCAAATATGAATTTGCTCAGAGAAAAGATATAACTCAATAGGATAGATAGATAGGAACAAAACCTCACAACCAGATGAACGAACTCATGCTTCCATTACCGGACTAATCCAAAGAGGCTTAGCTCCTCATAGTCATGGTAGAAACTTCAAAAGAAATAAACAACGATGAATTGAAATTGCAAAAACTAGAACTAGTCTCTAAAAAGCGGAACCCTAACCCTAATGCATAAGGAGAGTATTTATAGGGCCCTAACAAATGACCTAGCCCATTAAGCAACTAACTGAAATAGAAATAAGAAAAAGGGAAAATAAAACTAAAAAGATAATTCGGAATAAGTCCGAGCTCCTGCCGTGTCAGACCCGCGATCGCGGGTGGTGGACCTTGAACGCGGCCCATGTGGCTCCGCGCCCTTCAATCTCTCCGTGCCCGCAGAAAACTCTCGACATGCTCCGAGGCCCGCGATCGCGGCACCCATGCCCGCGATCGCGGTTAATGCTCGGCATTCTTGTCCTTTGCCTTGCACCAACTCGTCTCCTCTTCACTCCTTGGCGTCTTCTCTTGATGGCTTCCTTCCTCAGTGTCTTCATGATATCCAAAGTAGCTCAAACACCTCCAAAAACACCAACTTTGCCTCCAAACGTCATACACAAGAATGTGTCTAAATCTACCCGAATGGCACCAATAAAACCTCTAATAACTCTTAGTTAAGCCCTACAAAGTAGTGCTTATCAATCAGCGTAAGACTTCTGTCGACTTTGCGCTATCAACATCCTTTGTCTTATTAAGGCAATATCCGAAGCAGTTCTTTCGACCAATTCTGGTCCGAGAAGAATCTTGTCGGTGTTCTTATCCCAATAAATCGGAGATCTGCATCTACGACCATACAAAGCTTCGAATGGAGCCATCTTGATAGTAGCATGCCATCTATTGTTATATGTGAACTCGATTAGACTCAGGTTGTCCTCCCAGCTAGTCGGACGATCGAGTACACATGCTCTCAACATATCCTCCAGAGTCTGGATAGTCCTCTCAGACTGTCCATCCGTTTGAGGATGAAATGCAGTGCTGAATCTCAATTTAGTTCCCATGGCCTTGTGGAGTTCCTTCCAGAACCTTGACATGAAACGGCCATCACGATCCGATACAATGGTCTTTGGAGTACCATGCAAACGGATAACCTCGTGTAAAAACACTTCTGCTAACCTCTGGGTTCCCCACGTTGACTTGATAGCCACGAAGTGAGCACTCTTCGTGAGCCTGTCAATGATAACCCAAATAGCATCTTTCTGACTCTTAGTCCTGGGTAATCCTGTGACGAAATCCATTGCGATATCTTCCCATTTCCATTCTGGAACTGGAAGAGGTAGCAATTCACCACTTGGTCTGCGGTGCTCTATCTTGACTTTCTGACAAGTCAAGCATTTTGCCACAAATTCTGCTACATCCCATTTCATGTTGGGCCACCAGAAATTCTTCTGGAGGTCCTTGTACATTTTGCTAGAGCCTGGATGTACAGAGTAGGCTGATGAATAGGCTTCTCTCATTACAAATGGGCGAAGACCATCAACGTCAGGCACACAAATCCGGTCCTGAAACCAGAGTGATCCATCTTCCTAAATCACGAAACCGAGAGCTTTCCCGTCCATCACTTCACTACACAACTTCACCAAGATCACGTCATCAACCTGTTTCTCCCTGATCTGATCAAGAAGTGTAGCCTGAATCTCAAGCATACTCAGGTATCCCCGACGTTGATCGTACAAGACTTCTGCTTTGCACAATCCTTGGTTTAATTCGGTCTGAGCCATAAGCAAAGCCACTACTGCCTCGTGCGGCGTCTTTCGGCTCAATGCATCGGCTACTACATTAGCCTTGCTCGGATGATACAGCAATTCGAGGTCGTAGTCTTTGAGTAGCTCTAACCAACGACGTTGTCTCATATTCAACTCCTTCTGAGTGAATACATACTTGAGACTCTTGTGATCAGTGAAGACTTGGAATTTCACACCATAGAGATAATGCCTCCAAATCTTCAACGCAAACACTACTGCTGCTAACTCTAGATCATGCGTTGGATAGTTTTCTTCATAGGTTTTCAGTTGTCTTGACGCATAAGCAATAACCTTGCCTCTTTGCATCAACACATAACCCAAACCCCTCTTTGAAGCATCACTATAGACCGCATAATCATCAGTTCCGTCTGGTAGCGTTAGCACTGGTACGGAGGTCAGACATTGCTTTAATTTCTGAAAACTGGCCTCGTACTTGTCATTCCAGACAAACTTCTCGTGGACCTTGTGAAACAGACCGGTCATAGGTAGAGAGATCTTAGAAAATCCCTCTACAAACCGTCTATAATATCCGGCAAGTCCAAGGAAACTGCGCACCTCCTTCACATTCTGAGGCCGCTTCCAGTTAGCTACTGCTTCAATCTTTTGGGGATCAACCATTACCCCCTTCTCATTGATCACATGGCCTAAGAAAGCCACTTCCTTGATCCAAAAATCGCACTTAGACAATTTAGCGTACAACTCATTTTGTCTAAGGATTGACAACACAATCCGAAGGTGTTCCTCGTGAACTTCCTCATTCGGAGAATAAATCAAAATATCATCGATGAAAACCACCACGAACTTATCCAAGTAGTGGTGAAAGAATCGGTTCATCAGGTCCATAAAGACCGCTGGAGCATTGGTAAGTCCGAATGGCATAACTACGAACTCGTAGTGACCATACCTTGTCCGGAATGCATTCCTCGGAATATCTTCCTCACGAATTCTGAGTTGATGATAAGCAGATCTCAGATCGATCTTAGAAAAGACTTTAGCTCCCTGCAACTGATCTAACAGATCATCAATCCTTGGAAAAGGATACTTATTCTTGATCGTGACTTTGTTCAACTCTCTATAGTCGATACAAAGTCGGAATGATCCATCTTTCTTCTTGACAAACAAGACCGGAGCACCCCAAGGCGATGCACTCGCCTTATATAACCCTTGTCGAGAAGATCCTCTAGTTGCTTATTCAATTCCTGCATTTCAGCAGGAGCCATCCGGTACGGTGCCTTCGAAATCGGCGCAGTACCCGGTTCGAGATCAATTGAAAATTCCACGACACGATGCAGGGGTAATCCAGGAATTTCTTCCGGAAAGACATTCGGAAACTCACGAATCACAGGAATATCAAGAATTATTGGTTCATCTTTCATGGGCGAATCCAGATAGCAAAGGTACCCGACACAACCCTGTCGAAGTAGCTTAAACGCAGCCATCGCATTGATAAGCATGCCGTTATCAGCGTCATTCTGACCCTTAAATTTGCACACGCTCTGGTCCCCAGATGACACCGTCACAGTTCTTGCACTAAAGTAGATTACCGCCCCATGACGTGTCAGCCAATCCATACCGAGAATAATGTCGTATGGAGCCATGGCAATATAGATCAAATCTGCCTCAAATTTCTTACCCTGAATGGTAATCGGAAATTCAGACAGACACTTAGTCCCCACTAAGCGTTCACTATTAGGAAGATTCACAACCAAAGGCTCACAAACCTCATTGCAGACTAATCCTAACTCACTAACACAACTCTCTGAAATAAAGGAATGGGTAGCACCTGAATCAAACAGTATGCACACTGAAGTAGAATGAAGGTATAAAGTACCTTGAGCAATTGGAGCGTTAGGTCCATCAGCCTCACGCATCTCGTACATGCGTTGACCCTGACCTCCAAAAGTAGCTGGGGCTTTCCCCTTGTTCTGGGCAGTTGTCTGCACCGAAGGATTAGGAGCCGCTGTCGGTTTGAACCTGGGTCGGTTACTCTGATTAACAGACCCCTGTTGTGACTCCGCTCCTTTCTGCTTTCCCTGCCAACAAAACTTCTGCAAATGCCCTTCATTCCCACAACCAAAGCATGTCTTTCTTTCCTTAGGACACGCAGTACTCTTGTGCCCAACAACACCACAATTATAACATAGGATCGGACTCTTGCCCTGACCCGATTGCTGTGTCGACTCTCCTTGAGCCCTACCCATTTTCGCCTTGCTGGATTTAGCAAAGTTAGACGGTGGTGCAGGACGTTTGAATCCACTCGCCTGAGGTTGATTTTGCGTCGACCTCTGGCGATTCTTTCTCTTGGTCGACTCATCCAGAGTCACCTCCAACTTGTAAGCCGCATCCACATATTGCTCCAAGGTAGAGCAATTGTGGCTCAACATCATTGGCTTAATTTTTGGGCTCATCCACTCGTGGAAATGCCAGATTTTCTGTTCTTCATTGGATACTTCCGATCCAACGTACCGCAACAAGTGATTGAACTTGGTTGCCAACTCATTCACCTTTAACCCTTCAGTCTTAGGGTAAATAAATTCCTTGCGCTTTTCCTCCCTCATTGCCCGAGAGAAGAATCGGTCAGTCATCTTGGTCTTGAACATTGCCCAATTCAAGTCAGGGCTATCAGCAAGACCAGTGTTTTCCCACCACTCACTAGCATCTCCTTTCAGTTGAAGAGAAACTATGTGCACTTTCTCAGCCTCAGTGCACTCCACACTGCGGAACAACCGCTCCATGTGGGAAAATGATAAGGCGTTGTCGTGACACCTAACAAAATAATCCTAACAAACCTAAACAAGTAGTAGAGGCAAGCAAGGGTCGATCCCACAGGGAGGAAGTGATCTTTCTAAATGTTAATCAGCATGCAAAGTAACAAGAAAGGGGGGGTTTTGGTTGTTCACAGAGTAACAAGGTTAAGTTGGCTTGAGAATATGAATGGGGAAAGTAGTTCCACTAGAACGAGATCCATAATACAGAGATATAAGTTGATCACTGAAATCTATTCAATCCAAGTTCTTTTACTATTCTTAGGGTTGTTCCCACCCTGATCTTAAGTACTATCGATTCTCACAGTTGTCGATAGACTTATTACTATGCCAATGGTAAAGTACCTCCGATTCTCACAGTTGTCGGTATACTTTACCACCAACAAAGCAATAGCAATGCACACAAGGATATAGGATACATGCAAATAGAAAGACGTATTAATACTCGCATGCAACTGACTCTCACTCATAATTGTACACTCGGAACCCCTATACGCACAATTGTGTTTGCTACTAGATATGCACTCGGAACCCCTATATGCAATCTTAGCAATTGATAAATATTACTCAACCTAGCTGACCAGACTATGAAGAACAATGATAAATCAATAATCAATATAACCAAGAGAATCAAACCAACACACATAAGAATAAGAACAAGGAATAGAAATCTCACAACCGAATCAACTGTATTGCTTCAAACGTCTAGCAGAACAAAGGTGTTTAGTTCTCCATGGGTTGGAAACCCTGGAGGCCAAACGAAAAGAACGAACTTGTAAAACTTAATTGTGTATTGTATCCTCTGGCAACTAGGTTAACTAAAGAGTATTTAACCTAAATCTAAAAGGTGATAAAAATAATGAAAGGAAATAATAATATAATAAAATAAAAATAGGAAAGTAAACAAGCGAATCGAACAAGGAAATTAATCCCGGATCTCGCTCGGCTTCTCCTCTCGGTCGGCAAACGAACAGCAAAGCCTCCACAATTTGGCCCAATTCCAAGGCAGCTGCTCTCGGCCCATTCCATGCAAGCATCTCGCTTGGCCCAGCAGCGCGCGGCCCATCTCCAACTTCAAGCAACTCGCTGACGTCACGCTGCATCATGCCTCCGCTTTCCAGCTTCAATACTCTGATTTCCGCTTCTTCTCGCTTCACTTCACGCGTGGGCTCTTCACGTGGGCCTAGCTGCAATTTGGGCCTTTCCTTCACGGGCCTTTCTTCCCCAAATTCCAGCATCAGCACGATCGAAATAATTAATTGCTCCGCTTTCAATTCACGCGGCGCGACGTCTTTCCTGAGACCCACCGCCGGGTCGCGGTGGCTCTGGCGCGGGGCGGTGAAATCGCCCACTCCAATGTGGTTCCTTCATAGATTTTTCTTGTCTCCTCAGGTGGTCAACTCCTCTTCCTCTGGATGTCTCCAATTAGCTCATCCAGACCACCAAAACCACACTTCTCAGCTCTAACTCCATAATCTTCAATTATGCATAAAATCCAACCAAATGGTGCCTCAAACCTGGTAATAACCCTTAGATATGTGCTACAAAATAGCACTTATCAAATCCCCCATGCTTAAACCTTGCTCGTCCTCGAGTAAGCTAAAGTCAACCTACTCCTCCAATCAATCCCAAGGTTTTAGGAAGCATAGAAAACTCAACCTCCAAGAATCACACCCAACAATAAACTCCAGGCAACCAACACAAATAAGCACAGCACAATAAACTACAACATCAAATCAAAAATCTCAACACCCACACATCCCAGCTAAAAGGAAAGCAGAATACTTCCCCCAAGCTTATCCCAAACACCATAGAGTGAAAAAAATTCTAATCCTATCTCCCATCTATCTTTTTATCCCTCCAGAGTGACCTACCCGAAACCTCCTTATAACTCATCTTCTTATGATGCCTCGCCAAGAATAATGAGAAATCCTAAAATCACTCTTCTTCTTTTTCGCTCATTTTGCCAAGGCGCTCTTTCGGGTTTTCACCAAGCCACTCATTTCATTTTCCAATAGATGTACTCACATAAGCTCACGTCACTCTTGACCAATTATTACCCCAGCCTAATGCTGGTCCAAGCCACATGCTTATTACCTAGGCCGCCCTTTCGGGTTTTCGACCTATCCCAGGATTTTCAAATGTATGCCTTTTTTCAAATTTTTGGCTTTTTTCATTTTTTAATTTTTCTCCTCAACGACGTAGCAAGTATAGAACCCTCCCCCATGCTTAAACATTGCATTGTCCTCAATGTAATAGAAGACAAAAGAATAGAAGAAGAGGGAAAAGCAAAAAATAACTCACAAACGTCGCCAAGCTGCTTGGACACTTCCATTGTTGCTGGCGGTCTTCTCAATAAATGCCCAGGTCTCTGGTGTTGGGCGGGTGTCTTCATCAACTCTGTAATCTTCTCCTACCGTGCAATCAAAAGGGAACCACTTTGGTGAGTAGTGGTAAAACAATGATAGTAGGATTGCACAGCCTTCTAGAAATACATGGTGGAGCCCAGATGTAATCATGGTGGGGGCTCTAGTGTTCCTCCTCTCCAGCTGCCTATTGTAGGACCATCATCGTTGTCAAATAATGTGTGGGGCAAGTGTATTGACAAGGCCGGAAACCGGTGTCGTTTTCCTGTCAAAGAAATCCTAATTCACCTACTACAAAGTATAGCAAGCAAGTCAGGGTCGATCCACAGGGAGTCAGTTATCTGTATGCAATAACGTGTGAGTAACAAGTAACAAGGGGGTTTTATAGTAATGGAAAAGTAACAAAGACGCAAGATTTAACAGGAGAAGGAATATGGTGAGGAAAGGTATTCCACTAGACAAATATCCACACAGCAGATGAAATAGGTTGGTCACTGAAAACTATCGTTCCAAGTTCTTTTTACAATCTTATAGTTGTTCCCACCCTGATCTTAAGTACTATCGATTCTCACAGTTGTCGATAGACTTATTACTATGTCACTGGTAAAGTACCACCGATTCTCATAGTTGTCGGCATACTTTACCACTAACACAGCAATAGCAATTCACACAAGGATATAGGATACATGCAAATAGAAGGACACCCTACTACTTAGCATGCAAATAATTCTCACTCACGATTGCGCGCTCAGAACCCCTATACGCAACAATCGTGTTTGCCACTAGATAAGCACTCGGAACCCCTATATGCAAATCCTAGCAATTGATAGATGTCGAAAAACCTAGTTAGCTACGCTAGAAGAATCAACATAAACCAATAGACAATATGCTCAAGAGAATTAATCCAACTTTATAAGATATAGAACGAGGAATATAAATCTCACAACCAATTCATTGCAGTGCTTCAATTGTCTAGCGAAACAAAGGTGTTTAGCTCTCCATTCGTTCAAACCCTAGAATTGGAATGAATAATAGAGAGGACCGAACTCCTCACAAAAACTAAAGAAAAGGTTCTTAAATAGGTTTTAGAAAACTAACCTAGCAAATAAGGAAAGTAAATAATAACAATTATAAAGTCAAAAATACTAAAACGGAAATAATTCAACGCTGGCCGCGAGGCGTCGTTCTCCACCGCGGGGCGGTGACTAGGCTTATGCTGTCTTCTCTGAGATCCATCGCCGGGTCGCGGTGGCTTGTGGCGCGGGGCGGCAAGACCAGCTTCTTCAAGTCTTCATCTTCTGCTCTCCTGTACTACCAAGTAATGGTAGCTTTCCTCCATGAATTCTGAGCAGATCTTCTCCTCCATCTTCCATCATCTCTCCACTAAGCTATAAATCCTATGATATCTTCACTTTTCAACTATTCTTCTGGATTACAGACTTAGCCTAAATCTATACCAAAACTCCGTCTAAAATATGTCAATAATCACTAGTTAGGGTGCCTGAAATGGCACTTATCAAATATCCCCACACTTAGACCTTTACTCATCCGGAGTAAATCAAAACTGATACTACTCCAGTCATCCAATACCAAGGCCTCAGGAAGTGCGAGCAGACATGATACCAGTGACTACAACAACTCAACAATCCGCTCCAGACAACCAAAATAAGTGATGCGAGATAAATCTATTCCTAACTCCTGTCTAGCTCCTTATTGCTCCAGAGTGATCTACCCGAACTCCTTATATCACCTCTGCTTATGATGCCAACCTTCAGAATGATCCTAAAATCACTCATTTTTCTTTACGCTCATCTTGCCTAGGCGCCCTCTCAGGTTTTCACCTAGCCACTCATTTCATTTTACTAGACATCTCACATGTACTCACATCGCTCCAGTCCACTTTTGCACCGGTCTATACCAGTCGGACTACCTATTTTTTTTTTTAGGAATAGAAAATGCAAATATGAAATGCATATACAGACTACGTACACTAACTGTGATAAGCAACAAGTCTAAATCCCTCCCCACACTTGAAACACACATTGTCCTTAATGAAGAGACGAAGACAAAACGAATTAGGGGAGGAAGAACATAAACTCACTGGAAAGGTGGATACGGTGGATAGCCTGGCGGAGGTGGATGCCTCCCGAAGTACTGCTCCTGCATGAATGCCTCAGCTGAACTCAACTGGCTTGTGATATCTCGCGCAATGTCGGCCTGTAAAGTCTGCAGGCGAGTCAGCATCTCCTCGTTCACAGCGTGTTGACGCAGTGTGAAAGCATCAAAACGAGCAAAAATCTCATCCCAGGGAATCTCAGAAGTCGATGTAGAGGCAAAAGCAACAGCAGACGCATGGGGATCAACATCCATAATAGCAGGAATAGTGGCCTGGGGCTCATCCTCAGTGTCGGAAGGGAAAACCTCAGCGTCAGATGGAATGAACCATCCCGTGAAGTCCCGCGGGTAGGCCAAGGGGCGAGGGAGTCGCAACATGTGACCTCCATAAGAACACCATAGAAACTGCCCCTGAGAGATGTTCAGCATACCATGCCATCGCAGACATGGGATGTCATAGCGAACAGGCATGATCGGCTGAGGGATAATGTCTGTCTGAATCCTGGCTGCAGCAACTAAGGTGATCAGACCTCCCTGAACAATGTCTCGTGCAACACCCTCGCGAATCCGTCGCAGCTCGTGGAGCCATATCATAACCCACCCGGGCGTCTCCTCATCCAACGGGTCAATCATCGGGGAGAATAAACCAAGGCGCTTCAGGGAGATTTTCCGCTCCTCCACACTTCCGCAAAATGACCGGATCAACACTGTAAAAACTAGGCGGAGACAAGGGTGTACGATCTTGTTACTGGTCTCCTTCCCCTTTTTAAACTCAGACATCCCTGTAGCGGAGATCCAGAAGTCTCTAATGTCAGCCTCATTGGGACCCTGCTTCCGCCCAGCAGTAGGTGGTTTCGACACACCCAACAACTCCCGGATTTCTTCTAGTGGCATTTCATAAGCCCTGCCTTCATACTTGAATTTAATACCCGCCATGTATTTATGCTCTTCTCCATTGATAATGCGTCGGGTATGGTATTTTGACAAAGTGGCGATAAATTGGTAGCAAAGCTCGGGGAAAGCAGGGGCACATTTGTCCAGGAAGCCACCCAATCCCATCTTATCCAAGCACCGTTGGACCATCTCTAACAAACCCAACTCAGCCAAAGCTCCTCTATCAAAGAAGCGAGGCGGGTGCACAGGTCTTGCCGCAATCACATCATACGCCTCATTCTCCTCTATAGTCATGCCAACCTTCCTAGCCCTCGGCATAATGACATTAATTGAATACGTTGGTGAAAGAGCTAGGAAAAGAGGACTTACAAACCAAAGGCGGGGTTCACCAAGGGGTCACCGCGGGGCGGTACTATTCATCATAGGGCGGCGAAGAGGACCAAGAACTTCTACTGAAAAGCAACGCCGGGTCGCGGTAGGGCTGCCGCGGGGCGGTATTGTTCACTGCCTTCTCCAAATCAAAAACACGATTCGCGCGAGGCGGTACTGTTGCAGCGCGAGGCGGCCACTGTTCTATTACTCCTCTTTCACCCTCCGATGAGTCTAGACAACACGCAACTTCCTCCAATCACACCCCCAAAACTTCAAAACACCACCCTTTTCTAACAAACACCACAGGGCGGTCGGACGGGTGCAGTGTGGTGGTATGTGATTGGGAAACAAATTTGACGTTGGCGATAAGGATCTTCCACAACCAAGGCTTAGAACAAGGGAAATTTGGGGATTTGAGATGTTAGGTTGAGGGTTTGAGAGGGGGAAGGGGGCACGGCAAAGAGAGAGAGAAGGGAAAAAAAAGAATGAGGGGATTAGGGTATTGGCGGGAGTGTTTAATGAGTGTGATGAAGGTAAATACCAGGTACCAGACTACGGGGCGATCTAACTGAAACCGTCAAATCCTTTGTATCCAACTTGGATTTTTTTTTATAAAATCGGGATTTAGTGAAATTACCCAGGCTTCACCGCAGGGCGGTCTTGAGGTTTCTGGGGAGTTGAACTCGCCTCCATTTACTTTCGTACCTGAAATGTTAGTAGCAGGCGAACAAAACAAGGAAAAAGAAACTACGAAAAAGTCTAAGAAAAGAAGAAATCAAAAGAAGAGAAAAGGAAAAAGGAAAATACCTCGGGTTGCCTCCCGAGCAGCGCCTTGGTTAACGTCGTTGGCTCGACGTAGGTTGTGGCCTATCAGATTTCAGCTTCAGGGGACTGATAGGGTGTTGTCGTCGTGACACCTAAACAAATAAAATCCTAAACAAACCTAAACAAGTAGTAGAGGCAAGCAAGGGTCGAATCCACAGGGAGGAAGTGATCAATTCATGTGTTTATGAGCATGCGAAGTAACAAAGGAAGGGGGGTTTTGATTATCAAGCAAAGTAACAAAGATGCAAACTTTAGAGAAAGAATAAGAATGATGGGTGGAAGTATTCCACCAGACAAATATCCACACTACAAAGGAAACAGGTTGATCACTGAAATCTATTAAATCCAAGTTCTTTTCACAATCTTATAGTTGTTCCCATCCTGATTTTAAGTACTACTGATTCTCACAGTTGTCAATAGACTTATTACTATGCCAGTGGTAAAATACACCAGTCACGCCTGTCACACGGTACCAGACCGGGGTACATTACCACCAACAAAGCAATAGCAATGCACACAAGGATATAGGATACATGCAAGTAGAAAGACGTACAAGTACTCACTCCCCTACTTAACATGCAACTGATTCTCACTCACAATTGTACGCTCGGAACCCCTATACGCACAATTGTGTTTGCCACTAGATATGCACTCGGAACCCCTATATGCAATCCTAGCACTATGATAGATGTCGATAAGCCTAGTTAGCAACTCTAGATAAACCAACATAAATCAATAGACAATATAACCAAGAGAATCAAACCAACACTTATAAGATATAGAACAAGGAATAGAAATCTCACAACCAATCCATTGCAATGCTTCAATTGTCTAGCGAAATAAAGGTGTTTAGTTCTCCATGGGTTGGAACCCTGGAGGCAGAATGAAAACGAACTAAGTCTCCCCAAGGAGAATTGTAACTTGTGGCAACTAGGTTAACAAAAGAGTATTTAACCTAATTCTAAAAGAGATAAAAATAATAAAAGGAAATAATAATAAAACTAATAGCCAAATATAAGAAATCAGATCTCGGGAAATTAATGCCGCGATCTTCGCTCGGCAGCTCATCCTCGCGGTCAGCTTCTCAGCAGCCCGCGTCCAACAAGATCAACACGGCCCACAACAACACGCGGCGGCCCACTTCATAATCCATTCCAGCAAATCATGCGCTGACGTCATCGCCCGCATCATCTTCCAATTCTCCCGCTTCTTCAATCTCACGCGCGCGGCTTCCTTCACAGGTTTCTTCTCCAATTTGGGCCCTTTTCCTCCTTTACGTGGGCCGAACTCTCCTTGGGCCTTTCCTCCTCAACTCGGCCTAAACTCCCTTCCAATTCCAGCAATCACGCGGCGCTTGTAATTAATTAGTTGTTCGCTTCATGTTGGCCGCGGGGCGCCAGCTTTATCTGAGACCCACCGTCGGGTCGCGGTGGCTTCTGGCGCGGGGCGGTGACTTTTCAGCTTCTGCGACACTTTAGTAAAAACGCCTTAACTTTTGATTTCCAACTCGGATTGTGCTCATATTTTGAGGACTTGCAGTAGACTTCAAGATCTAACTCCTCGAATTGGAATCACTTCATTTGGACATCTGAGTAGAGAGAACGAACCATTTGAATTCAGCACATTGTTCTTCTACTCTTCAATACACTTCAAACCTCTATAAATCCCATGATTTCTTCACTTCTCCACTCGACTCCATAATCCACGATTGTGCTCTAAATCCAACCAAATGGCGCCTCAAACCTAGTAATAACCCTTAGATATGTGCTACAAAATATCACTTATCAAATCCCCCATGCTTAAACCTTGCTCGTCCTCGAGTAAGCTAAAGTCAACCTACTCCTCCAATTCAATCCCCAAGGCTTCAGGAAGCATAGAAAACTCAACCTCCAAAAATCATACCCAACAATAAACTCCAGGCAGCCAATACAAATAAGTCCAGCACAATAAACTACAACATCCAATCAAAAATCTCAACACCCCACACATGCAAGCTAAAAGGAAAGTAGAGTACTTCCCCCAAGCTTATCTCAAACACCATAGAGTGAATAAATTCTAATCCTATCTCCCATCTATCTTCTTATCCCTCTAGAGTGACCTACCCGAATTCTCCTTATAACTCCTCTTCTTATGACGCCTCGTCAAGAATAATGAGAAATCCTAAAATCACTCTTCTTCTTTTTCGCTCATTTTGCCAAGGCGCCCTTTCGGGTTTTCACCAAGCCACTCATTTCATTTTCCAATAGATGTACTCACATAAGCTCACGTCACTCTTGACCAATTATTACCCCAGCCTAATGCTGGTCCAAGCCACCTGCTTATTACCTAGGCCGCCCTTTCGGGTTTTCGACCTATCCCAGGATTTTTAATGTATGCCTTTTTTCAAATTTTTGGCTTTTTCTCTTTATATTCATTTTTCTCCTCAGCAACGTAGCAAGTATAAAACCCTCCACCATGCTTAAACATTGCATTGTCCTCAATGTAATGAAAGATAAAAGAATAGAAGCATAGGGAAAAGCAAAAAATAACTCACAAACGTCGCCAAGCTGCTTGGACACTGAAGTTATCGCTGGCGGTCTTCTCAATAAAGCCCAGGTCTCTGGTGTTGGGCGGGTGTCTTCATCAAATCCATCGTCTTCTCCTACCGTGCAACCAAAAGGAACAACTTTGGTGAATAGTGAAAAAATAATGATAGTAGGGTTGCACGACCTTCTAGGAACACATGGTGGAGCCCATATATAATCATGGTGGAGGCTCTAGCGTTCCTCCTCCTCAACTGTCAATTGTAGGGCCATCATCGTTGCCAAATAATGTGTGGGGCTAAAGTTTCCTCCTTTAGCAACATGATGCGTACCTCTCCGTGGTGACTCTGGACATCTCGGTAAAACTTTTTTTTTTTTTTGATTTTTTTTTGCCTCCCCGTTTAAGGTTTTTTCGGGGAGCGACTTAGTGCAGGGAAGGAAGAGACTTACATTGGTGTGAAAACACCTTCTTCAATAGGCATGGGTCTCTTCCCTGCAGGTTAGTCGGAAACAAAAACCAAAACAAAAACAAAGCAAAACACACTAAAGAAAATGCAAAAACAAAGAATGAAAAGCAAAGAAAGAAAAACATACCTCGGGTTGCCTCCCGGATAGCGCCTTAGTTATTGTCATGGCTTGACATACCACTCTAAACCCCTCAACTCGGGTTGCTCATAGCAACCAAACTCCTAGGGCCTGGATCAGGGGGATGCCTCTTTGTATACTCTCTATTGAGCCTTTCCCCCAATCTTGTGCACTTCATGATGGTTGGACCGCCGTCGTATCCATGAATGCACTTGCCATCTTGAAAAATTGTCTACCCAGCATCTCAGGGGCTGCATGTATGTCCTGCCCCGTATCCAGCATGTAAGAATTCACCACTTGAGTCAAGTTCTCCTTTTTGTGCTTCCCCTTCGGCTTCTTCTTGATTATGCCCAGCACCTTTAATATTTCCTTGCAGCGAGGGGTGCTGTTCGCCAGATGGACCAAAGGGGTGGTTGCCTTGCAGCCGCTGAAGGTGTCAAATAAGATTTTGTCGCTCTCCACCTTTTGGGTGTCCTTCAGAGCCTCAGGGAATGGTATAGCGGGCTGCAATGCAACGAGAGGGAAGGAGTTAAGACGCAAAAACTCATCATAGGCAGCCTCTAGAGGATCGGGGACTGCCGGGGAGATTGTCTCTGGAGTATTTTCGCGAATATGGCACTCCTCCTCATCGTCGCTCCAATCCTCCTCAAATCTCAAAAAGTACTCTTCCTCAGTCAGCACCGGATGTTCAACCCCGTAAGTGTCTACCCAAACCTCACCAGCATATCTGAAATTTTGGACACCGGGCCGCGGCGAGATCGCGCCAGGAGGTACTTCGTCCACCGCGGGGTAGTACTCATTGTCGCGGGGCGGTGAGGTCGCGGTGGAGATACTGAGGCACGTCGCCGGGTCGCGGTCATGCTCGCCGCGGGGCGGTGAGATAACTGGGACTTCACGCCGGGTTGCGGTGAGAGGTGACGCGGGGCGGTCGGCAATGTTCTCCATCTCATATTCGTCCTCCTCTTTTTTCTTCCCATTCTGCTTCTTCTTGAACTCGTATAGCGCCTTTAGAAATTCCTTGAAGCGAGGGTTGTTGTCCTCCATTTTGAGCGAAGGGGAGTTTGCCTCGTAGTTGCTCAACCAATCAAACATGTCGTTGTCCTTGACTGGCCTCCTAGTGTCCGCCAGAGCTTCAGGGAAAGGCGCATGAGGCTTCTCGGACCCAAGATGAGGAAAGTAAGGTCGCACATAGTCATCCACGTAAGGAGAGGAGAGGCTGTGGCTCCGGTTTGTAGGCTGCGGTCGCGGTTCCTGTTCATCAGCGTTGTTTTCACCCTCGACCTCCTTTTCTTCGTGGTGCTCTCCCTTGGTCTCATGGACCTCCTTCTCCTTGACCCTTTCAGCCTCAATCTCAGCCCTGCTCCTCAGTGTCATGGCACAGACGGTCTCTCATGGGTTCTCTACCACAGGAATTGATAGTTGTCTAGATTTTGTCTCAAACAACGCTTGACTCAGTTGGTTCAGTTGGCCCTGGAGACTAGAAATCGCCTCTTGGTGTTGTTGTGGGGCTCGACTTTGTTGTTGGACTATTGTTTCCACTCCTTTCCCCAACGAAGAGACACTCTGGGCCATGGTTGCCATGCTTTGCATCAGGATGTTGAATACATCAGCACCGGGCACAGGCAAACTTGCGTTCTGTCCTTGGATTCCATATGAATATGGTTGCTCATACTGCGGTTGGATTCCATACGGACCTGGGTTATAGTGTTCCCTGCACCCTGAGTTGTAGGTGTCCGGAAAGTGCTCTTGCCTCGGTCCCTGCGAGTTCACACCTCGACGTGCATTTACTGCTGCTCTGAATGCGGGAAGTCCTGGACAATCGTCAGTGGAATGCCATGGATCATGACAGATTCTGTAGGCACTAGGAGTTGGGTAGTGTCCCCTCTCTGGCGAGAATGAGCAGGGGCTTGGTCTTTTGTGCGGTTCTCCCCCGAACTCCATATCTGTATCAAAAGCAAAAGAGAGAAAAACAAAAATTAGTAGCACGGGTGTGGACCGTAAGATAGGTCCACACCGAGGTAACACACACAAACAAACACACAGAAAAATCAAATCTTGCCTCCCCGGCAACGGCGCCAATTTGATAGGGTGTTGTCGTCGTGACACCTAAACAAATAAAATCCTAAACAAACCTAAACAAGTAGTAGAGGCAAGCAAGGGTCGAATCCACAAGGAGGAAGTGATCAATTCATGTGTTTATGAGCATGCGAAGTAACAAAGGAAGGGGGGTTTTGATTATCAAGCAAAGTAACAAAGATGCAAGCTTTAGAGAAAGAATAAGAATGATGGGTGGAAGTATTCCACCAGACAAATATCCACACTGCAAAGGAAACAGGTTGATCACTGAAATCTATTAAATCCAAGTTCTTTTCACAATCTTATAGTTGTTTCCATCCTGATCTTAAGTACTACTGATTCTCACAGTTGTCAATAGACTTATTACTATGCCAATGGTAAAATACACCAGTCACGCCTGTCACACGGTACCAGACCGGGGTACATTACCACCAACAAAGCAATAGCAATGCACACAAGGATATAGGATACATGCAAGTAGAAAGACGTACAAGTACTCACTCCCCTACTTAACATGCAACTGATTCTCACTCACAATTGTACGCTCGGAACCCCTATACGCACAATTGTGTTTGCCACTAGATATGCACTCGGAACCCCTATATGCAATCCTAGCACTATGATAGATGTCGATAAGCCTAGTTAGCAACTCTAGATAAACCAACATAAATCAATAGACAGTATAACCAAGAGAATCAAACCAACACTTATAAGATATAGAACAAGGAATAGAAATCTCACAACCAATCCATTGCAATGCTTCAATTGTCTAGCGAAATAAAGATGTTTAGTTCTCCATGGGTTGGAACCCTGGAGGCAGAATGAAAACGAACTAAGTCTCCCCAAGGAGAATTGTAACTTGTGGCAACTAGATTAACAAAAGAGTATTTAACCTAATTCTAAAAGAGATAAAAATAATAAAAGGAAATAATAATAAAACTAATAGCCAAATATAAGAAATCAGATCTCGGGAAATTAATCCCGCGATCTTCGCTCGGCAACTCATCCTCGCGGTCAGCTTCTCAGCAGCCCGCGTCCAACAAGATCAACATGGCCCACAACAACACGCGGCGGCCCACTTCATAATCCATTCCAGCAAATCATGCGCTGACGTCATCGCCCACATCATCTTCCAATTCTCCCGCTTCTTAAATCTCACGCGCGCGGCTTCCTTCACAGGTTTCTTCTCCAATTTGGGCCCTTTTCCTCCTTTACGTGGGCCGAACTCTCCTTGGGCCTTTCCTCCTCAACTCGGCCCAAACTCCCTTCCAATTCCAGCAATCACGCGGCGCTTGTAATTAATTAGTTGTTCGCTTCATGTTGGCCGCGGGGCGCCAGCTTTATCTGAGACCCACCGCCGGGTCGCGGTGGCTTCTGGCGCGGGGCGGTGACTTTTCAGCTTCTGTGACACTTTAGTAAAAATGCCATAACGTTTGATTCCCAACTTGGATTGCGCTCATATTTTGAGGACTTGCAGTAGACTTCAAGATCTAACTCCTCGAATTGGAATCACTTCATTTGGACATCTGAGTAGAGAGAACGAACCATTTTAATTCAGCACATTGTTCTTCTACTCTTCAATACACTTCAAACCTCTATAAATCCCATGATTTCTTCACTTCTCCACTCTAACTCCATAATCCACGATTGTGCTCTAAATCCAACCAAATGGTTCCTCAAACCTGGTAATAACCCTTAGATATGTGCTACAAAATAACACTTATCAGGGACTCAAAACTTACCGCATCAACATGGTTCGGGTCAAAGCCTTCATAATAAGGTTTCAACCTGTGGCCATTCACTTTGAAAATGTTGCCTGTCTTGGGGTTAATCAATCCAATGGCGCCATGGGGGTGTACTTTAGCAATTTCATAAAGGCCTGTCCACTTGGACCTCAGTTTCCCAACAAATAGCTTAAGCCGAGATTGAAAAAAGAGGACCTTATCCCCTGGCTTAAAATCCTTTCTCAGAATTTGCCTGTCATGCCAGTGCTTGGTCTTTGCCTTATAGCTGACCGAGTTCTCATACGCCTCAAGGCGCAACTCCTCGAGCTCTTGCAGTTGTAGCTTCCGGAAATCTCCCACTTCATCCAGTTGCATGTTGCATTTCTTTATTGCCCACCATGCTTTATGCTCAAGCTCTACAGGAAGGTGGCATGCTTTTCCGAATACCAACCGGAAAGGAGACATTCCTATCGGAGTCTTGAAGGCTGTGCGATATGCCCACAGTGCATCACTGAGTTTGGTACTCCAATCCCTACGATTAGCTGCAACTGTTTTCTCCAGGATAGATTTAATCACTCTGTTGGAGTTCTCAACCTGCCCATTAGTTTGAGGGTGATAGGCTGTCGAGATTCTCTGGGTGACGTGATACTTCTTCAGTAGGGCAGTCACTGTCTTGTTGCAGAAATGGGTTCCCCTGTCACTAATTAAAACTTTTGGTATCCCAAATCTTGAGAAAATGTTCTCCTTAAGAAAACCTGCTACGACTTTAGAATCATCAGTCCTGGTGGCCTTCGCTTCCACCCACTTGGAAACGTAGTCCACCGCAAGCAATATATAAAGATTTCCATTAGAGCTAGGAAAGGGTCCCATAAAGTCCATTCCCCAAACATCAAAGACCTCACAAAAGATTAATGACAATTGCGGCATCTCATTTCTCCTGGTGATATTTCCAACCCTTTGGCATCGGTCACAGGATTTGCAAAAGGCGTAAGCATCCCGAAAGATGTGTGGCCAATAAAATCCCGCCTCCAATACTTTTCTAGCAGTCCTATTTGCTCCAAAATGACCCCCACATGCTTCATAATGATAGAAGGTAAGGACAGATTGTACCTCATTGTCCGGAAGACACCGGCGCACTACCTGATCGATACAATGCTTCCAAAGGTAGGGATCATCCCAAACATAATGACGGGCCTCTCTACGTACCTTTGCCTTTTGAGCTCTGGTGTAATCCGGGGGTAGTTCCTCTCAGACCAAATAGTTCACGATATCTGCGTACCACGGCCTGAAAGAATGGATTCCGAAGACGTCCTTGGCTATGTGAGGAGAGGGGTCATAAGTGTCTACAGAGTAAAGTGGAACACCAGAGATGTTGCCGCAGGGCGGTACTGTTGCCGCGGGCCGCAGTGAGCTTCCCTGGTTCTCAAGTAAATATGCCGCCGGGTCGCGGTGAACGTTACCGCGGGGCGGTGGATCCTCCAGCTTCATACTGGCTACAAGTCGCCGGGTCGCGGTAATGGGGGCCGCGGGGCTGTGAGCACTTCCTGAACTCTATTCGATCATAAAGAGTGTGTCGTCTGGGAAGGTTCCGTGAATGGGGTTCTGTTTTCCGGGCTCATCTTTCTCATGTACGAGTCTACTCAGGTGATCAGCTACTAGGTTCTCCGCTCCCTTCTTATCACGGATCTCCACATCAAATTCAGTGAGAAGGAGAACCCATCGGATTAATCTTGGCTTTGCTTCTTTCTTCGTCATGAGGTAACGAAGAGCAGCATGATCTGTATAGATAATCACCTTGACTCCCAAAAGATATTGCCTAAACTTCTCCAATGCAAAGATAACTGCCAACATCTCCTTCTTAGTAGTGGAGTAGTTCCTCTGGGCTCCATTCAGAGTCATGGAAGCATAATGAATCACATGGGAGGCACGTCCCACTTTCTGTCCTAGAACTACTCCAACTGCATAGTCACTAGCGTCGCACATGATCTCAAACGGGTGAGACCAGTCAGGTGCCTGAATGATGGGTGCACTTGTTAGGTGTTCTCTCAAGCAATCAAACGCCTTCTTACACTCATCAGTAAATGCATAGGTCACCTCCTTCTTCAGTAGCTCGCATAGGGGTGAAGAGATCTTAGAGAAGTCCTTGATAAATCTTCGGTAAAAACCTACATGACCTAAAAAGGAACGCACTTCACGCACATTAGTAGGATAGGGAAAAGACTGAATTACATCAATCTTTGCCTTATCGACCTCAATACCCCTAGCGGAGACGATATGACCAAGTACTATCCCATGTTCTACCATAAAATGACACTTTTCATAATTCAAAACCAAATTGGTTTCAACACATCTTTTAAGTACAAGTGCCAAATGGTTCAAACATGAATCAAAGCTAGTCCCATGCACTATAAATTCATCCATGAATACCTCAATAAATTTCTCAACATATTCAGAGAAAATACTAACCATACATCGTTGAAAGGTACCGGGTGCGTTACATAATCCAAATGGCATTCTGCGGTATGCAAAGGTGCCAAAGGGACATGTAAAAGTGGTTTTCTCCTGGTCTTCTAGCGCAATGGCCACCTGAAAATATCCTGAATACCCGTCGAGAAAGCAGTAATAGGGGCGCCCAACAAGGCGTTCTAGCATTTGATCAATAAAGGGCAGGGGAAAATGGTCTTTCCGAGTTACCGCATTCAGCTTACGGTAGTCAATGCACACCCTCCATCCTGTGGTGGTCCTTGTAGGAACTAAATCCCCTTGTTGATTTTCCACTATAGTGATACCTCCTTTCTTAGGAACAACCTGGGTTGGGCTTACCCATTGGCTATCTGAAATGGGGAAGATCATATCAGCTTTGAGGAGTTTCAGCACTTCCTTCTTGACCACTTCCATCATTGGAGGATTGAGCCTTCTCTGCGGCTGCCTGGATGGTTTGGCTCCATCTTCAAGTAGAATCCTATGCATACAAGTTGAGGGACTTATTCCTTTTATGTCTGCAATGGTCCATCCTATCGCAGTCTTGTACTCCCTGAGCACGCCTAATAGCTTCATTTCCTGGTCTGCAGATAGCTTACTAGACACAATGACTGGCAGAGTATCGTTGGCTCCAAGAAAGGCATACTTGAGATGATCTGGCAACGGTTTCAATTCAATCTCGGGGGCCTGTTCGACAGAGGGAACAAGCTTCTCGCTCGGATTTAGTAAAGTGGGGCCAACGCCCAAAGGATCTAAAGGATACTTACCATATGCATCCAGCTGAGCTATGATTTCCTGCATGTTAGATGGTAAAGAATATTCCTCATGGGAAAAATCCAAATTGTTCTCAACAATGGATTGCAACTCATCAGGACCAGAAATATCAAATACATCTTGTGCAATAGAGTCAATCATGTCAATTGAGCATAAAGAATGGTCTTCATTAGGGTGTTTCATAGCTTCATATATGTTATATTCCACCTTCTCCCCATCAAATTCCATGGAAAGTGTCCCACTTTGCAAATCAAGTTTAGTCTTAGCAGTTTTCAAAAATGGCCTACCTAACAGTATAGGGGTTGCCTTTGTATCTGTTTCCATATCTAAGACATAAAAATCTATAGGGAATATCAATTTATCCACCATAACAAGAACGTCCTCTACTACTCCTCTAGGGTAGACACTAGACCTATCAGCTAATTGAATTACAATTCCTGTTTCCTGCAGAGGTCCAAGTCCAAGCGATTCATAGAGAGAATAGGGCAAAACATTAATGGAGGCACCAAGATCAAGCATAGCTCTTTCAAACTTAGTGTCACCAATAATACAAGGAATGCTCCACATATCTGGATCGCCGCACTTCTTTGGCAGACGCCTCTGGAATACAGTGGATACGCATTCGCTAACCTTGACTTTTTCCTTGCCCTTTAGCTTCTGGTTTCATTTGATGGTGCATAGCTCCTTTAGAAACTTAGCGTACCTTGGTATACTCTTGACAAGCTTGAGGAGTGGGATATTCACTTCACATTTACTGAAAGTGTCGAAGAGATCCTTGTCGTCAATCATTCTCCTTTCCTTTAATGCCTCCGGAAAGGGGGCGGGGGGCTTTTCAGATCCAAGAGGAGGGAAATATGGACGAACATAAGGGTCCTCTTCTTCATCATGATCGATCTCTGGGCTTTCACCGCGGGGCGGTCAGTTCACCGCGGGGCGGTGCTCTTGGCCGTGGGGCGGCAGTGTTGACTCAGAATAACTGGGAGCTGCCACCGGGTCGCAGTGGTGATCGCCGCGGGGCGGTGAAATTTGCCCATCTTCAATTTCGGTTTTGTCGTCCTTTTCAGCAGTAGGAGCGACTTGCAATTCTTTGCCACTTCGAAGGGTCACAGCATTTACACTTTCTTGCGCATCCCTTTTGTTCAACCTAGCAACCGTATCTGATAAATTAACCACAGTCTCCTTCATGCTCTTGATGCTGGCCTCAGTAGTGTGTACATGCATTGTGAAGTGCATCGCTAAGGTCTTGAGCATATCTTCAGTTGAAGGGGAGTTACTAGCTTAGGGGGCTGCTGGTGGCTCATCAAAGTGAGGTTTTGGTGGTGGTTGTAGCTACTGTTGATCTTGTCTAGGTCTAATCGGCTCGTAACCTCCAATGGCGTATACTTCAGCAGTAGTGGCATCCTGAAGTTGGGGACAAGCATTGGTGTTGTGAAATGGGTCAACGCAAATTTCACAAGCGTTGTGCTGTTGGGGTGCTTCTTTTGAGCTCATCTTCACAAAAACCCATTTCAATGAAGTAATCTCTTGCATCAGATGTGCATCGTTGGAATTGATAGCATTAACGCCTCTGATTTTTGGGGCTTCATCAAAATCCCTTGTGCCCTCAGCCATATCATGAAGTTTAATCATAGCTGCATCAGGGGTCATATTCAAGATACTACCACCACAAGTAGCATCTATGATTCTTCTTTCATCATCTAGCAGTCCATTGTAAACATAGAGTACCAGAGCTTTCTTGTCAAAACCATGGAACGGGCAACTAGAACAAAGTCGTTTGAACTGCTCACAATAGTCATAAAGGATCTCCTCATCTCCTTGTTCAATACTGGCAATTTCCCTTTTTAAGGCGTTCACCATCTTGGTTGGGAAATATTGTGTGAGGAATGCCTTATGTAGCTCAGCCCATGAATCTATGCTTCCGCCGGGCAGATGATAGTACCAGTCCTCATCATCGTCCTTAAGAGTGAACCCGAAGGCTCTCATTTTAATCTGATCTTCAGTGACGTTGGCTGGTTAATGCTCATAATGACGTTGTGGAATTTACCTAAATGAAGAATGGGGTCTTCTCCACTTTGTCCATAATATCTCGGGAGCAACCGTATCACTCCTGTTCTGAGCTCAAACGTCACACCATCAACAAGCGGTGGAATGATTACAGCCAATGGCTATTGTGCCAGATCTGGCGCAGTCAACTGTCGGAGTGTCTGAGCCATTCATACCTGCCTCTGTATCAACTTCAACAAGTAGCGAATCAGTAGCAAATGTGCGGACCGTAAGATAGATCCACACCACAGTCAATCACAAATAATCACAAACAGAGTATTTGACTCCCCGACAACGGCGCCAAATTTGACAAGGCCGGAAACTGGTGTCGTTTTCCTGTCAAAGAAATCCTAATTCACCTACTACAAAGTATAGCAAGCAAGTCAGGGTCGATCCACAGGGAGTCAGTTATCTGTATGCAATAACGTGTAAGTAACAAGTAACAAGGGGGTTTTATAGTAATGGAAAAGTAACAAAGACGCAAGATTTAACAGGAGAAGGAATATGGTGAGGAAAGGTATTCCACTAGACAAATATCCACACAGCAGATGAAATAGGTTGATCACTGAAAACTATCGTTCCAAGTTCTTTTTACAATCTTATAGTTGTTCCCACCCTGATCTTAAGTACTATCGATTCTCACAGTTGTCGATAGACTTATTACTATGTCACTGGTAAAGTACCACCGATTCTCACAGTTGTCGGCAGACTTTACCACTAACACATCAATAGCAATTCACACAAGGATATAGGATACATGCAAATAGAAGGACACCCTACTACTTAGCATGCAAATAATTCTCACTCACGATTGCGCGCTCGGAACCCCTATACGCAACAATCGTGTTTTCCACTAGATAAGCACTCGGAACCCCTATATGCAAATCCTAGCAATTGATAGATGTCGAAAAACCTAGTTAGCTATGCTAGAAGAATCAACATAAACCAATAGACAATATGCTCAAGAGAATTAATCCAACTTTATAAGATATAGAACGAGGAATATAAATCTCACAACCAATTCATTGCAGTGCTTCAATTGTCTAGCGAAACAAAGGTGTTTAGCTCTCCATTCGTTCAAACCCTAGAATTGGAATGAATAATAGAGAGGACCGAGCTCCTCACAAAAACTAAAGAAAAGGTTCTTAAATAGGTTTTAGAAAACTAACCTAGAAAATAAGGAAAGTAAATAATAACAATTATAAAGTCAAAAATACTAAAACGGAAATAATTCAACGCTGGCCGCGAGGCGTCGTTCTCCACCGCGGGGCGGTGAGTTCCACCGCGGGGTGGTGACTAGGCTTGTGCTGTATTCTCTGAGATCCATCGCCGGGTCGCGGTGGCTTGTGGCGCGGGGCGGCAAGACCAGCTTCTTCAAGTCTTCATCTTCTGCTCTTCTGTACTACCAAGTAATGGTAGCTTTCCTCCATGAATTCTGAGCAGATCTTCTCCTCCATCTTCCATCATCTCTCCACTAAGCTGTAAATCCTATGATATCTTCACTTTTCAACTATTCTTCTGGATTACAGACTTAGCCTAAATCTATACCAAAACTCTGTCTAAAACATGTCAATAATCACTAGTTAGGGTGCCTGAAATGGCACCTATCATGTATCCTCCTTGACAATATGATGCGCACCGTCTCCATGGGGAACTCTGGACAGCTAGCCTTGGATACCTCTTTTTTTTTTTTTTTTTTGATATTTTTTTGCCCCCCGTTTAAGGTTTTTTCAGGGGGTGACTTAGTGCAGGGAAGGAAGAGACTTACATTGGTGTGGAAACACCTTCTTCAATAGGCATGGGTCTCTTCCCTGCAGGTTAGTCGGAAACAAAAACAAGAACAAAAACAAAGCAAAAACAAAGCAAAACTAATGCAGGAAATAAAGAAAGAAAAACAAAGAAAGTAAAACATACCACGGGTTGCCTCCCGGACAACGCCTTAGTTATTGTCATGGGTTGACATACTACTCCATCTCCTCAACTTGGGTTGCTTATAGCAACTGAGCACCTGGGATCTGGATCTGGAGGGTGCCTCTTTAGGTGCTCCATGTTGAGCGTGACCCCCAATCTTGTGCAATTGTTTATGGGTGGACCGTTGTGCATACCCATGAATGCACTTGCCATCTTTCAAAATGGTCTACCCAACATCTCAGAGGCTACATGTATGTCCTGCCCCGTATCCAGCATATAGAAATTCACCGCTTGAATTAAGGCCTCCTTTTTGTGCTTCCCCTTCGGTTTCTTCTTGATCGCGCCCAACACCTTTAACATTTCCTTGCAGCGAGGGGTGCTGTCTGCCAAATGGATCAAAGGGATGGTTGCCTTGCAGCTACTGAAGGTGTCAAATAAGCCTTTGTCATTCTCCACCTTTTGGGTGTCCTTCATAGCTTCAGGGAAGGGTGTATTGGGATGCGATGCGACGAGCGGGAAGGAGTTGAGACGCACAAACTCATCATAGGTAGCCTCTAGAGGGTTGGGGACTGCCGGGGTGTTTTCGAGAAGAATGGTTGTCTCTGGCGTATTTTCGCGATCACGGCACTCCTCCTCATCGTCGCTCCACTCCTCCTCTCCAAAGAAGTTCTCCTCCTCAGTCAGCCACTCTGGACGATGATAAGGATCAACCCAAACCTCATCAGCATAAATAGAATTTTGGACGTCGGGTCGCGGTGAGATATCACTAGGAGGCACTTCGTCCACCGCGGGGCGGTAGTCATCACCGCAGGGCGTTGGACTCACCGTGGGGCGGTGTACTTGGCCGCGGGGCGGCGAGGTCGCGGTGGGGTTACTGAGGTTCACCGCCGGGTCGTGGTGGGAAGCACCGCGGGGCGGTAGGAGTCTCCCATCTTCAATTTCAACTTTATCAGTGCCGTTTTCGCCCTTGATCACCTTCTCTTCGTGGGATACCTCTATACTCTCCTGGACCTCCTTCTTCATGACCTTACTGGTCCCAATCTCAACCTCTTGTGTATTTTCTGCTGCAGGGACTTGTGGTTGTGCTGACTTCGACTCAAGCAACGCTTTACTCAGCTGGTTAACTTGGCTTTGGAGACTGGAAATCGCCTCTTGTTGTTGTTGGACACTCTGAGCCATGGTTGCTTGCAGTGAGGACACGTTCTAGGCCATGGTTGTATGCATTGAGATCACATTCTGGGCCACAATTGCTATACTTTGCATCAGAGTGCTGAGTACATCAGCATTGGGTACAGGCGAGCACTGTGGTTGATTTCCATATGGAACTGGGTTATAGTGCTCCCTCCACCCTGAGCTGTAAGTGCCCGGATATGGCTCCTGCCTCGGTCCCTGCGAGTTCAGACCTCGACGTGCATTTACTGTTGTTCTGAATGCGGGAAGTCCTGGACAATCGTCAGTGGTGTGCAGCGTTTTGCGACAGATTCTGCAGGCTCTAACTGGCTTTGCTGCACTGAGAGTTGGGTCGTATCCCCTCTCTGGCGAGAATGAGTAGGGGCATGGTCTTTCGTGCGGTTCTCCCCCGAACTCCATATCTGTATCAAAAGCAAAAAGAGAAAAACAAAAATCAGTAGCACGGGTGTGGACCGTAAGATAGGTCCACACCAAAGTAACACGCACACGAACAAACACAAAGAAAGATCAAATCTTGCCTCCCCGGCAACGGCGCCAATTTGATAAGGCGTTGTCGTGACACCTAACAAAATAATCCTAACAAACCTAAACAAGTAGTAGAGGCAAGCAAGGGTCGATCCCACAGGGAGGAAGTGATCTTTCTAAATGTTAATCAGCATGCAAAGTAACAAGAAAGGGGGGGTTTTGGTTGTTCACAGAGTAACAAGGTTAAGTTGGCTTGAGAATATGAATGGGGAAAGTAGTTCCACTAGAACGAGATCCACAATACAGAGATATAAGTTGATCACTGAAATCTATTCAATCCAAGTTCTTTTACTATTCTTAGGGTTGTTCCCACCCTGATCTTAAGTACTATCGATTCTCACAGTTGTCGATAGACTTATTACTATGCCAATGGTAAAGTACCTCCGATTCTCACAGTTGTCGGTATACTTTACCACCAACAAAGCAATAGCAATGCACACAAGGATATAGGATACATGCAAATAGAAAGACGTATTAATACTCGCATGCAACTGACTCTCACTCACAATTGTACGCTCGGAACCCCTATACGCACAATTGTGTTTGCTACTAGATATGCACTCGGAACCCCTATATGCAATCCTAGCAATTGATAAATATTACTCAACCTGGCTGGCCAGACTATGAAGAACAATGATAAATCAATAATCAATATAACCAAGAGAATCAAACCAACACACATAAGAATAAGAACAAGGAATAGAAATCTCACAACCGAATCAACTGTATTGCTTCAAACGTCTAGCAGAACAAAGGTGTTTAGTTCTCCATGGGTTGGAAACCCTGGAGGCCAAACGAAAAGAACGAACTTGTAAAACTTAATTGTGTATTGTATCCTCTGGCAACTAGGTTAACTAAAGAGTATTTAACCTAAATCTAAAAGGTGATAAAAATAATGAAAGGAAATAATAATATAATAAAATAAAAATAGGAAAGTAAACAAGCGAATCGAACAAGGAAATTAATCCCGGATCTCGCTCGGCTTCTCCTCTCGGTCGGCAAACGAACAGCAAAGCCTCCACAATTTGGCCCAATTCCAAGGCAGCTGCTCTCGGCCCATTCCATGCAAGCATCTCGCTTGGCCCAGCAGCGCGCGGCCCATCTCCAACTTCAAGCAGCTCGCTGGCGTCACACTGCATCATGCCTCCGCTTTCCAGCTTCAATACTCTGATTTCCGCTTCTTCTCGCTTCACTTCACGCGTGGGCTCTTCACGTGGGCCTAGCTGCAATTTGGGCCTTTCCTTCATGGGCCTTTCTTCCCCAAATTCCAGCATCAGCACGCTCGAAATAATTAATTGCTCCGCTTTCAATTCACGCGGCGCGGCGTCTTTCCTGAGACCCACCGCCGGGTCGCGGTGGCTCTGGCGCGGGGCGGTGAAATCGCCCACTCCAATGTGGTTCCTTCATAGATTTTTCTTGTCTCCTCAGGTGGTCAACTCCTCTTCCTCTGAATGTCTCCAATTAGCTCCTCCAGACCACCAAAACCACACTTCTCAGCTCTAACTCCATAATCTCCAATTGTGCATAAAATCCAACCAAATGGCGCCTCAAACCTGGTAATAACCCTTAGATATGTGCTACAAAATAGTACTTATCAGAAAACCAATGCGTTACTTCAACTGGTTCACCCTTCCCATTGAAGCTGTCAGGTCTCATAGAATTTATGGCTTTCAGCGCTCGGCCACAATCATTCCTGCTCCTGACCACATTCTCCTGATGCAAAGGTACATGAGTTTCCTGTTCTCCAACTCCCGGGGTCGCTGAGGATGCCGGAACATCTTGCGCCTGAGGCATATTCGGGTGTAGGACATCGTTCATTGCTTGCATGAAAATTCCTCGAATTTCTGCAATGGCCGCTTCATCAAATATCCTTGGAGCGTTGCCCTGAGCTGGGTCATTGCCTCCGGGATTTTGTTGGGAACTGGACTCACGTACATTCTCAGGATTTCCAACATTTCTCTCGTTATGTCTGGGATTGTTACTCGGCCCAGCACCAGAACGAGCATTGTTCCTTGTGTTCATCATCTGTTTACCGATCAATTTCCAAGGATTTTATACATTAATACCTTGCAGTATACTTAATGTAACAATCAACTCGGAAAGGATCAAACTAGGTAAACTTTATTAGATAAACTTCAACTTATACCTAAGGTTTTACAAAAAAGGAAATCTCCTGAGCTTCCTGACAAAATTGCTCAGAGAATTCACAAATTTTACCGCATGTACACTAGAGTATTACACAAAAAGGAAACTACTATAGTTACATCGGTTCTTTCTCAAAGTCCCCCGAAACGCTTCCTATATGGCAAGCTGCCCATACAGGGTTTCTTCGGACGGGGTTCTTCATCAGGGTCTGGTGATAAACTTCTCACCCTACTTGGCCCTGGGATACTTGGTTCGTCTACTGATTCTGGTGTCCTCGGCCTCATACTTGGCCTGGTAACACCCTGGTCATTCACTTCTGGCCCTCCTGGCCTTACTCGACCTAGAATACGGTTAATAATATCGTCCATCTGACGCTGCTCTTCGAAAGAGATCTCCTCACTCTATCGAAGTATCTCCCTTAATTCAGATTCTGACCTCCACCTTCTCCGAACAGGATCAGGATGGGAACCTTCCGGTATCTCTTGGGGTCGACTTCCTCTAATGCCGTATTCGACATAGAGGTTCTCCCAGTCCGCTTCAGTCATTGGCGAGTACGTCGGTCTAACTGGCGGACTAGGGTAGATGAATTGCATCTTCGTATGCTCATCATCCACCAATAAGTGTCTTAAACCATCAGGTTCATAGCCCTGCTCCACCGGGACTTCCTCGAGATCTTCTATTGGATCTTCGTATTCCATTGGATCCTCTTCAGAATCCACTTCTAGGATTTCTTCCTCCTCTTCTCCTTCTTCCCCTTCTGGGATCATCTCAATCATGTAGTCATTGTCGTAATATCCACTAGAATATCTTGACAACTCTACTTCATGTCTCATGTTCTCCCGTGGTGCTACTACCGGCTCGGCCACTGGGACCATGGTTTGGTCGGACACTAGCACAACTGACTCTGGAAGCACGTGTTTTACTTCCTCAGGTGGGTTACTTGGTCCTCCGACCTCGAAACTACGAATTAGAACTGGGAATTCAAGCTCCATAGGGGAGGGTGGATTCGCCTCTACTTCCTCCTTATCCTTTGGGAGTGAAGAAGTGAAGAGCAGGCACCCATATCCTACGGATGACGAAACGAGAGTTAGTCTTTCTAAATATAGAAGTTACTTCCATATCAGACTAAAGAAAGGGCACGACTATAAACGGTAATATTTCAAATTCTTTTCATTTTGAAAACTCAGAGCCTTTGAAAACATTTCTCAATTTAAAACGAGTAAATGGTTCATGAATTCCCAAACCCGTTTTAAAACCTTTGGCTCTGATACCAGATCTGTAACACCCCCAAATCGTAACCCATTTGGAAAGGTATTACCGCCAGTGACCTCGGTTTCCACACCGAAGCCACCCCAGGCTTTACCGGTTTAAATACAAATCATAAACAACAATCATGATGTAAACACCAAAATCTTTGGTTAAAACATATGTCTGGGGATTACATCCCAATCCCCATAGGACAAAACAGAGTAATCAGCGGAAGTCTTTGCAAAGTATAAATACAAGGGTCTTGATCGTAATGATCACCCGCCAAGGATCGCAACCTGATAAATCCATTAAAACACCGTTTGCTTTTATAGTCGTTCTAGCCTTTGTTTCTCGGATTCTTATCTGATGTGCCGAATCGAACGGATGACACCAGCCAACCATACAGAGAACAATTACGGTTGGTTAGTCTAATGAAAGACTATGCAAGGGTAGAAAGCAGAGTGGTTCGAAGTAGTCGTATTAGGTTAGACTCATCGCTCCTCGAATCAAAACCGATAACGATAGTCAACCACCATACTCTACTGAAAGATATGAAGAGGCATGATCAAGAGAAGATTCTGAAAGACCAAGTCTCACAGAAATCAATCCCAAAGAAGACTCCAATGAATTGAGTCTTATCGGAAATATGACAAATGTTGGGGAACATTAATTAATCATACAAGCATTCAAAAATGATTTGATGTTTCGGTTCACGACCAACCTCACCGCTTAATGCGAATCCAGATCGGAAAGAGAACGGTACTCTGATCAAAGTCAAGACGAGCTTTCCTAGCTACACTATTCCCTAGCTGTACTACTCGTCTGAGGTATATTAATCATGTGCTACGACGGTACTTATCTTATTTAAATTCCAAAACGCGCATCACGTTATAGACTTTTAAATATATGTTTCGCCATGAGGGACATATATTGAGTATATTTTTTATCATGAGGGACATATAGGATATATGTTTCGCCATGAGGGACATATTCCTGAAAGGGGTGAATCCCAAGATTTGTAGTACCAGCTAAGTACCACCATCTCTATACCCGAGTATAGAGACCGGTCATGACCCACCAAATGGTTTTTGGGTTTATCACCCTTTGCACCATTAATCATTATTAAGAAACGACTAGACCTCGAATAGTCCATCGCTCCTATGAACACTCGTGCTAACTAAACAGTTCAACACAGTAATAATCATATCAAATCCCTCCAGGCTAATATCATAAATATATATCTATAATAGCGTTGTTCTAGCAGATATACAACCTATTATAATATCATATTCTTTTCACATCATTTATCAAACTATTCCTAACAGAATAGTAAATCATCCCAAATTAATTAACAATTAAACAATTGATAATTAATGGAAATATGGAATGATAAGCAATAGCGAACCGCCACTTGCCTTAGATTAGACGAAGCTTTAACAAGCTTAGAGATAACGGTTTCCGAGTCCGAAACTGGGACAGATCCTGGACAATAACTCCCTCTGGAACAACCCATAACGAGACCCTAAGTTAGATTCAATATCTACATATATGAATCTAAAAGAATAGGAAAAGTACCAAAGGAGTCAAGCCTCGCCCAAAGCCCAACGCCCAAGAACACACACCTCGGACAAGCTCACCGCGGGGTGCGGTGGAGCCTCTGCCACGGGTGCGGCCAAGTGCCAGGGGCTAGAGCTTCGACAAATTTTCGGGGAGAAACTCACCCAAATCGATTCGTTCGACTTCGATTCGTTGTGGTTTTGATCTCCCAACACCTTAGATCTTTGAATAACACTCAAGAGCACCTTTGTAAACACTCAAAGGGGTTCGATCACTTCTCAAACAAAGCTCAAAACTTGGCACAACAATGGAGATTTCTAGAGGAAGGGGATGAAGTTGCCCCGACAATCAGGCGTAGCCTAGGTGAGTCACCAAGGCTAGGTTCTGCTGCCGTCGAGTTGCAGTGCAACTTGCGAAGCGACAATGCCTCACCGCGGGGTGCGGCCAGGGTGCGGTCAGGGTGCAGTCAAGGCCAATTTTGCCCCCTTTGACCCGTTTTGTCGTTTTTACTAAGGGGTAAAAATATTCTTAATTCCGGGTTAAATATATTCGTATACGAACGACCCTTTTAACCCAAAGATACCTTAACTGTATTTTATATTACTCAGAAAAATATTACAGAGGTCGCACATTGCATAGAATGTCCGTACTTCTCTGAATTTAATCTGACTTGTAATATGGTCATAAGAAAATTCAAAATTACCCTTACAAAATGAGGGATATTACAATATATCTATTAAAACAAAATTTTATTATGCTACATGCACTCCTGTAACGAAAATACCATGTGATATTCTATTAGCATTTTACTCATTTTAAATATAAATTTTATAGAAAAGATTTGTATCATAAATCTAAACTAATTTCTTATTTACATACAAACCAATCACACAAATGAATTATCATTTTCTAATTTACATACAATTTTCTAATTTAGATACAAACCAATCACATAAATTAACTAATCACTTCCTAATATATATAGAAAAGAATCACACAAATAAATAACAAAGATTACCAATACAAAAGTTTATGAGGTATGTCTCGCTCTCAAGGTTCCCGGAGCCCTGGGGGTTGTTTGTCGGTAGTGCCTGAATCGATTGATCAAGATGACACAGTGGTGGATGAGGATGGGTCGGGTCATCCTCCAGGAGATCCTCCGGACAAAGGTGTCTCCTATGATATCTCTAATTTGGGTAAGTTATCATAATGGAGGTTAGGTTTTTACACAAGCGTTGAATGGATGACGTGGGCATGACTGATTGGCAATGGCAAGTGAGAAATTTTAACGTTGAAGGTGAAAGAAAGACGGCAAACCGGCTAGTGATGCCAGCTCAGCGGAACACGTATAATGAAGTGCCATGACCAATCAAAAGATGCCAGATAGGCATTGTGAAAAATATCATGTATGTATGGAAACTCGTAGAAACCGTATAATTTTATTCGAGGTTTTCTTTGCGAGAAGAGACCTGTTTCTGACCCGCCATTTCCACTAATGGAAAGTCATTAATCTTTTTCCTTTGATTAAGTAAAAAATAGATTAGCCTCCATAACTACTTAAAATGGAGATATGCTATATAATATGACAATTAAAACGAGATAATTGTATGTTTTATACAATGCATGAATTTACGAGATTTGAGATTCCATAACTATCTTAGTGAATGAAGAGGAATAAATTTGAATTACCAATCTATCATATATCTATTAAAACAAAATTTTATTATGGTACATGCACTCCTGTAATGAAAATACCATATGATATTCTATTAGCATTTTACTCATTTTAAATATAAATTTTATAGAAAAGATTTGTATCATAAATCTAAACTGATTTCTTATTTACATACAAACCAATCACACAAATGAATTATCATTTTCTAATTTACATACAGTTTTCTAATTTAGATACAAACCAATCACATAAATTAACTAATCACTTCCTAATTTATATAGAAAAGAATCACACAAATAAATAACAAAGATTACCAATACAAAAGTTTATGAGGTATGTCTCGCTCTCAAGGTTCCCGGAGCCCTGGGGGTTGTTTGTCGGTGGTGCCTGAATCGATTGATCAAGATGACACAGTGGTGGAGAAGGATGGGTCGGGTCGTCCTCCAGGAGATCCTCCGGACAAAGGTGTCTCCTGTGATATCTCTAATTTGGGTAAGTTATCATAACGGAGGTTAGGTTTTTACACAAGCGTTGAATGGATGACGTGGGCATGACTGATTGGCAATGGCAAGTGAGAAATTTTAACGTTGAAGGTGAAAGAAAGACGGCAAACCGGCTAGTGATGCCAGCTCAGCGGAAACTGCACACCTCCTTCACATTCTGAGGCCGCTTCCAGTTAGCTATTGCTTCAATCTTTTGGGGATCAACCATTACCCCCTTCTCATTGATCACATGGCCTAAGAAAGCCACTTCCTTGATCCAAAAATCGCACTTAGACAATTTAGCGTACAACTCATTTTGTCTAAGGATTGACAACACAATCCGAAGGTGTTCCTCGTGAACTCCCTCATTCGGAGAATAAATCAAAATATCATCGATGAAAACCACCACGAACTTATCCAAGTACTGGTGAAAGCATCGATTCATCAGGTCCATAAAGACCGCTGGAGCATTGGTAAGTCCGAATGGCACAACTATGAACTCGTAGTGACCATACCTTGTCCGGAATGCAGTCCTCGGAATATCTTCCTCACGAATTCTGAGTTGATGATAACCAGATCTCAGATCGATCTTGGAAAAGACTTTAGCTCCCTGCAACTGATCTAACAGATCATCAATCCTTGGCAAAGGATACTTATTCTTGATCGTGACTTTGTTCAACTCTCTATAGTCGATACAAAGTCGGAACGATCCATCTTTCTTCTTGACAAACAAGACCGGAGCACCCCAAGGCGATGCACTCGGCCTTATATAACCCTTGTCGAGAAGATCCTCCAGTTGCTTCTTCAATTCCTGCATTTCAGCAGGAGCCATCCGGTACGGTGCCTTCGAAATCGGCGCAGTACCCGGTTCGAGATCAATTGAAAATTCCACGACATGATACGGGGGTAATCCAAGAATTTCTTCCGGAAAGACATCCGGAAACTCACGAATCACAGGAATATCAAGAATTATTGGTTCATCTTTCATGGGCGAATCCAGATAGCAAAGGTACCCGACACAACCCTGTCGAAGTAGCTTAAACGCAGCCATCGCATTGATAAGCATGCCGTTATCAGCGTCATTCTGACCCTTAAATTTGCACATGCTCTAGTCCCTAGATGACACTGTCACAGTTCTTGCACTAAAGTCGATTACCGCCCCATGACGTGTCAGCCAATCCATACCGAGAATAATGTCGTATGGAGCCATGGCAATACAGATCAAATCTGCCTCGAATTTCTTACTCTGAATGGTAATCGGAAATTCAGACAGACACTTAGTCCCCACTAAGCGTTCACTATTAGGAAGATTCACAACGAAAGGCTCACAAACCTCGTTGCAGACTAATCCTAACTCACTAACACAACTCTCTAAAATAAAGGAATGGGTAGCACCTGAATCAAACAGTATGCACACTGAAGTAGAATGAAGGTATAAAGTACATTGAGCAATTTGAGCGTTAGGTCCATCAGCCTCACGCATCTCGTACAAGTGTTGACCCTGACCTCCAAAAGTAGCTGGGGCTTTCCCCTTGTTCTGGGCAATTGTCTGCACTGAAGGACTAGGAGCCGCTGTTTGTTTGAACCTAGGTCGGTTATTCTGATTAACAGACCCCTGCTGTGACTCCGCTCCTTTCTGCTTTCCCTGCCAACAGAACTTTTGCAAATGCCCTTCATTCCCACAACCAAAGCATGTCTTTCTTTCCTTAGGACACACATTACTCTTGTGCCCAGCAGCACCACAATTATAACATAGGATCGGACTCTTGCCCTGACCCGATTGCTGTGTCGACTCTCCTTGAGCCCCACCCGTTTTCGCCTTGCTGGATTTAGCAAAGTTAGACGGTGGCGCATGACGTTTGAATCCACTCGCCTGAGGTTGATTTTGCGTCGACCTCTGGTGATTCTTTCTCTTGATCGACTCATCCAGAGTCACCTCCAACTTGTAAGCCGCATCCACATATTGCTCCAAGGTAGAGCAATTGTGGCTCAACATCATTGGCTTAATTTTTGGGCTCATCCACTCGTGGAAATGCCAGATTTTCTGTTCTTCACTGGATACTTCTGATCCAGCGTACCGCAACAAGTGATTGAACTTGGTTGCCAGCTCATTCACCTTTAACCCTTCAGTCTTAGGGTAAAGAAATTCCTTGCGCTTTTCCTCCCTCATTGCCCGAGAGAAGAATCGGTCAGTCATCTTGGTCTTGAACATTGCCCAATTCAAGTCAGGGCTATCAACAAGACCAATGTTTTCCCACCACTCACTAGCATCTCCTTTCAGTTGAAGATAAGCTATGTGCACTTTCTCAGCCTCAGTGCACTCCACACTGCGGAACAACCGCTCCATGTGGGAAAACCAATGCGTTACTTCAACTGGTTCACCCTTCCCATTGAAGCTGTCAGGTTGATAGGTGCCATTTCAGGCACCTTAACTAGTGATTATTGACATGATTTAGATGGAGTTTTGGTGTAGATTTAGGCTAAGTCTGTAATCCAAGAGAAGAGTTGAGAAGTGCAGATATCAAAGGATTTACAGCTTAATGAAGGATGATGAAGAATGGAGGAGAAGATCTGCTTAGGACTCATGGAGGAAGACTACCATTACTTGGTAGTGCAGAAGAGCAGATGATGAAGACTGAAGAAACAGTAGCCGCCCCGCGCCACATGCCACCGCGACCCGGCGGTGAATCTCAGAGAAGGCGACACAGCGAAGTCACCGCCCCGCGGTGGAGATCGACGCCTCGCGGCCAGCATTTATTTGTTTCCTTTTTAGCATTTTCGGATTTAGCAATTGTTATTATTTTATTTCCTTTAATTTTATTTGCTAGGTTTAGTTCTTTTCTAAAACCTATTTAAGAGTTTTTTCTAGTTTTGAGAAAGGTCGGTCCTCTCTCTCATTATTCATTCAAGATCTAGGGTTTGAACGAATAGAGAGATAAACACCTTTGTTTCGCTAGACAATTGAAGCATTGCAATGAATTGGTTGTGAGATTTCTATTTCGTGTTCTATATCTTATGAAGTTGGTTTAATTCTCTTGAGCATATTGTCTATTGGTTTGTATTGATTTATCTAGAGTTGCTAACTAGGTTTATCGATATCTATCATAGTGCTAGGGTTTGCATATAGTGGAATACGAGTGCATACCTAGTGGCAAACACAATTGTTACATATAGTGGAATACGAGTGTGCAATTGTGAAAGAGAATTATTTGCATGTTAAGTAGTAATGTTTTCTTCTATTTGCATGTATCCTATATCCTTGTGTGCATTTCTATTGTTGTGTTAGTGGTAAAGTACACCGACAACTGTGAGAATCATAGGTACTTTCCCATTGACGTAGTAATAAGTCTATCGACAACTGTGAGAATCGATAGTACTTAAGATCAGGGTGGGAACAACTATAAGATTGTGAAAAGAACTTGGAAAAATAGTTATCAGTGATCAACCTATTTCATCTGCAATGTGGATATTTGTCTAGTGAAATACTTCCACTCATCATATTTCTTCTAAGTTTTTAAGCTTGCATCTTTGGTACTTTGCGATTATTCTAAAACCCCCCTGTTACTTGTTAGTCACACGTCAATTGCATACAGATAACCGACTCCCTGTGGGATCGACCCTGACTTGCTTCCTATACTCTTTAGTAGGTGAATTAGGATTTCTTTGACAGGAAAACGACACCGGTTTCCGGCCTTGTCAAATTTGGCACCGTTGCCGGGGAGCCAAATTCTCTGTTTGTGATTATTTGTGATTGACTACGGTGTGGATCTATCTTACGGTCCGCACCTTTGCTACTGATTCGTTACTTGTTGAAGTTGATACAGCGACAGGTACGAATGACTCAGACACTCCGACAGTTGACTGCGCCAGATCTGATACAGCAGCCATTGGCTATAATCATTCCACCCCTTGCAGATGGTGTGACATTTGAGCTCAGAACATGAGTGATACATCTGCTCCCGAGATACCATGTACGAAGTGGAGAGGATCCCATTGTTCACTTGAGTAAATTCCACAACGTCATTATGAGCATTAAACCAGCCAACGTCACTGAAGATCAGATTAAAATGAGAGCTTTCGGGTTCACTCTTAAGGACGATGCTGAGGACTGGTACTATCATCTGCCTGGCGGAAGCATAGATTCACGGGCTGAGCTACATAAGGCATTCCTCACACAATATTTCCCAACCAAGATGGTGAACGCCTTGAAAAGGGCAATTGCCAGTATTGAACAAGGAGAGGAGGAGATCCTTTATGACTATTGTGAGCGGTTCAAACGACTTTGCTCTAGTTGCCCGTTCCATGGTTTTGACAAGAAAGCTCTAGTACTCTATGTTTACAATGGGCTGCTAGATGATGAAAGAAGAATCATAGATGCTACTTGTGGTGATAGTATCTTGAATATGACCCCTGATGCAGCCATGATTAAACTTCATGATATGGCTGAGGGCACAAGGGATTTTGATGAAGCCCCAAAGATCAGAGGATTTAATGCTATGAACTCCAACGATGCATATCTAATGCAAGAGTTTACTTCATTGAAAGAGGTTATTGTGAAGATGAGTACAAAAGAAGCACCCCAACAGCACAACGCTTGTGGAATTTGCGTTGACCCATTTCACAACACCAACGCTTGTCCCCAACTTCAGGATGCCACTACTACTGAAGTATACGCTGTTGGAGGTTATGGGCCGATTAGACCTAGACAAGATCAACAACAGCTACAACCTCACTTTGATGAGCCACCAACAGCTCCCCAAGCTAGTAGCTCCCCTTCAACTGAAGATATGCTCAAGGCCTTAACAATGCACTTCACAACGCATGTGCAAACTACTGAGGCCAGCATCAAGAGCATGAAGGAGACCGTGGTTCATTTATCAGATAGGGTCGCTAGGTTAGACAAAAGGGATGCGCAAGAAAGTGTAAATGTTGTGACCCTCCGAAGTGGCAAAGAATTACAAGTCGCTCCTACTGTTGAAAAGGACGACAAAACCAAAATTGAAGATGGGCAAATTCCACCGCCCCACGGCGATCACCACCGCGACCCGGTGGCAGCTCCCAGTTATTCTGAGTCGACACTGCCGCCCCGCGGCCAAGAGCACCGCCCCGCGGTGAAAGCCCAGAGACTGATCATGATGAAGAAGAGGACACCTATGTTCGTCCCAATTTCCCTCCTCTTGGTTCTGAAAAGCCCCCTGCCCCCTTTCCGGAGGCACTAAAGGAAATGAGAGTAATTGACGACAAGGATCTTTTCGACACCTTCAGTAAGTGTGAGGTGAACATCCCACTCCTCAAGCTTGTCAAGAGTGTACCTAGGTATGCTAAGTTTCTAAAGGAGCTATGCACCATCAAAAGAAATCAGAAGCTGAAGGGCAAGGAAAAAGTCAAGGTGAGCGAACGCGTATCCGCTGTATTCCAGAGGCGTATGCCAAAGAAGTGCGGCGATCCAGGTATGTGGAGCATTCCTTGTATTATTGGTGACACTAAATTTGAAAGAGCTATGCTTGATCTTGGTGCCTCCATTAATGTTTTTCCCTATTCCCTCTATGAATCTCTTGGACTTGGACCTCTGCAGGAAACAGGAATTGTAATTCAATTAGCTGATAGGTCTAGTGTCTACCCTAGAGGAGTAGTAGAGGATGTTCTTGTTATGGTTGATAAGTTGATATTCCCTGCCGATTTTTATGTCTTAGATATGGAAACGGATACAAAGGCAACCCCTATACTGTTAGGTAGGCCATTTTTGAAAACTGCTAAGACTAAACTTGATTTGCAAAGTGGGACACTTTCTATGGAATTTGATGGGGAGAAGGTGGAATATAATATATATGAACCTATGAAACATCCCAATGAAGACCATTCTTTATGCTCCATTGATGTGATCGATTCTATTGCACATGATGTATTTGATATATCTGGTCCTGATGAGTTGATGTCCATTGTTGAGAATAATTTGGATTTGTCCCATGAGGAATACTCTTTACCATCTAATATGCAGGAAATCATAGCTCAGATGGATGCATATGGTAAGTTTCCTATAGATCCTTTGGGCGTTGGCCCCAATTTACTAAATCCAAGCGAGAAGCTTGTTCCCTCTGTTGTACAGGCCCCCGAAATTGAATTGAAGCCGTTGCCGGATCATCTCAAGTACGCCTTTCTTGGAGCCAACGACACTCTGCCAGTCATTGTGTCTAGTAAGCTATCTGCAGACCAGGAAATGAAGATATTAGGCGTGCTCAGGGAGTACAAGACTGCAATAGGATGGACCATTGCAGACATAAAAGGGATAAGTCCCTCGATTTGTATGCACAAGATTTTACTTGAAGATGGAGCCAAGCCGTCCAGGTAGCCACAGAGAAGACTCAATCCCCCAATGATGGAAGTGGTCAAGAAGGAAGTGCTGAAACTCCTCAAAGCTGATATGATCTTCCCTATTTCAGACAGCCAATGGGTAAGTCCAACCCAGGTTGTCCCTAAGAAAGGAGGAATCACTATAGTGGAGAATCAACAAGGGGATTTGGTTCCTACAAGGACCACCACAGGATGGAGGGTGTGCATTGACTACCGTAAGCTGAATGTGGTAACTCGGAAAGACCATTTTCCCTTGCCTTTTATTAATCAAATGCTAGAACGCCTTGCTGGGCGCCCCCTATTACTGCTTTCTCGACGGGTATTCAGGATACTTTCAGGTGGCCATTGCGCTAGAAGACCAGGAGAAAACCACTTTTACATGCCCCTTTGGCACCTTTGCATACCGCAGAATGCCATTCGGTTTGTGTAACGCACCCGGTACATTTCAACGATGTATGGTTAGTATTTTCTCTGAATATGTTGAGAAATTTATTGAGGTATTCATGGATGATTTCACAGTGCATAGGACTAGCTTTGATTCATGTTTGAACCATTTGGCACTTGTACTTAAGAGATGTGTTGAGACCAACTTGGTTTTGAATTTTGAAAAGTGTCATTTCATGGTAGAACATGGTATAGTACTTGGTCATATTGTCTCTGCTAGGGGTATTGAGGCCGATAAGGCAAAGATTGATGTGATTCAGTCTTTGCCTTATCCTACTAATGTGCGTGAAGTGCGTTCCTTTTTAGGTCATGCAGGTTTCTACCGAAGATTCATCAAGGACTTTTCTAAGATCTCTTCGCCCCTATGCGAGCTACTGAAGAAGGAGGTGACCTATGAATTCACCGACGAGTGCAAGAAGGCGTTTGATTGCTTGAGAGAATGCCTGACAAGTGCACCTATCATTCAGGCACCCGACTGGTCTCGCCCATTTGAGATCATGTGTGACGCCAGTGACTATGCAGTTGGAGCAGTTCTAGGACAGAAAGTGGGACGTGCCTCCCATGTGATACATTATGCCTCCATGACTCTGAATGGAGCTTAGAGGAACTACTCCACCACTGAGAAGGAAATGCTGGCGGTTGTCTTTGCCTTGGAAAAGTTTAGGCAATATCTTTTGGGAGTAAAGGTGATTATCTACACAGATCATGCTGCTCTTCGTTACCTGATGACGAAGAAAGAAGCAAAGCCAAGATTAATCTGATGGATTCTCCTTCTCACTGAATTTGATGTGGAGATACGTGATAAAAAGGGAGCGGACAACTTAGTGGCTGATCACCTGAGTAGGCTCGTACATGAGGAAGATAAGCCCGGAGCACAGAGTCCCATTCACAGAACTTTTCCAGATGAAACACTCTTTATGATCGAAGGAGTTTCGGGTAGCGACCACCGCCCCGCGGCCCCCACTACCGCGATCCGGCAATCGGTAGCCAGTGCAGAACTGAAAGCCTCACCGCCCCGCGGTGACACTCACCGCGACCCGGCGGCTTGTTTACTTAAGGACTAGGAAAGCCCACCGCGGCCCGCGTCGACAGCACCGCCCCGCGGCAACATCTCCAGACTCACACTTTGCTCTGTAAGTACCTCTGAAGACCTTGAACCTCCCCCACACATAGCCGAGGCCATCTTCGGACTCCTTCCTTTCAGACCATGGTACGCAGATATTGTGAACTATTTGGTTCGAGAGGAACTACCCCCAGATTACACTAGAGTTCAAAAGGAGAAGGTACGAAGAGAAGCCCGTCACTATGTTTGGGATGATCCTTACCTATGGAAACATTGTGTCGATCAGGTAGTGCGCCGATGTCTTCCGGACAATGAGATACAATCAGTCTTTAACTTTTGTCATTCTCATGCATGTGGGGGTCATTTTGGAGCAAATAAGACTGCTAGGAAAGTATTGGATGCAGGATATTATTGGCCACACATCTTTCGGGATGCTTACGCCTTTTGTAAATCCCGTGACTGATGCCAAAGGGTTGGAAATATCTCCAGGAGGAATGAGATGCCGCAATCATCATTAATCTTTTGTGAGGTCTTTGATGTTTGGGGTATGGACTTTATGTGACCCTTTCCTAGCTCTCATAGGAATCTCTATATATTGCTTGCGGTGGACTACGTTTCCAAGTGGGTGGAAGCGAAGGCCACCAGGACTGATGATTCTAAAGTTGTGGCAGGTTTTCTTAAGGATAACATTTTCTCAAGAATTGGGATACCCAAAGCTTTAATTAGTGATCGAGGAACCCATTTCTGCAACAAGATAGTGATTGCCCTGCTGAAGAAGTATCATGTCACCCAAAGAGTCTCCACGGCCTATCATCCTCAAACTAATGGGCAGGCCGAGAATTCCAATAGAGTGATTAAATCTATCCTGGAGAAAACGGTTACAGCTAACCGGAAGGATTGGAGTTCTAAACTTAATGACGCACTGTGGGCATACCGCACAACTTTCAAAACTCCAATATGAATGTCTCCTTTCCGGTTAGTATTCGGAAAAGCATGCCACCTCCTTGTAGAGCTTGAGCATAAAGCGTGGTGGGCAATAAAGAAATGCAACATGCAACTGGATGAATTGGGAGATTTCCGAAAGCTGCAGCTGTAAGAACTAGAAGAGTTGCGCCTTGAGTCTTATGAGAACTCTGTTAACTATAAGGCGAAGACCAAGCAGTGGCATGACAAGCAAATTCTGAGAAGGGATTTCTAGCCAGGGGATAAGGTCCTCCTATTACAATCTCGACTTAAGCTTTTTGCCGGGAAGCTGAAATCCAAGTGGACGGGTCCTTATGAAATTGTTGAAGTACACCCCCATGGCTCCATTGGATTGATTATATCCAAGACAAATGACATTTTCAAAGTGAATGGCCAAAGATTGAAGCCTTACCATGAAGGCTTCAACCCGAACCAAGTTGATGAAGTGGGTTTGGAGGTCCCTGAAGCTGAAAGTTGATAGGCCACAACCTACGTCGAGCCAACGACGTTAACCAAGGCGCTGATCGGGAGGCAACCCGAGGTATTTTTCTTATTCTTTTCTTTTGAATTTTCTTTCCTTAGACTTTTTCGTAGTTCTTTTGCTTTGTTTCGTTCGCCAACTATTAACGTTTCAGGTACGAAAGTAAATGGAGGCGATTTTAACTCCCCATGAAACACAGTAACCGCCCCACGACGAACCTCACCGCCCCGCGGTAAGGCCTGGGTATTTCCACTCAACTCTGAATTTTAAAAAAAAAATAAAAAAAATAAAAAAATAATATTTTCCGAGTTGGATACGAAGGATTTGACGGTGTCAGTTGGATCGCCCCGCGGTCCGGTACCTGGTATTTCCCTTCCGCCAAACCCTACCCCCCCTCTCAACCTTTTCTTTCTTTATCTCTCACTCTGCCGCACCCTCCTTTCTCCCCTCAAATCCCCAACTCTCCCTTGTTCTAAGTTGTGGTTGTGAAGGATCCTTGATCCCAATTTCAAATTCCCATTCCCATACCGCTACATTGCATCTGTCCGACTGCCCTGTGGTGTTCATTAGTAGAAGGGAGGTTTGATTACCTTGGTTGCTGCGGCCAGGATTCAGATGGACACTATTCCGCAGCCGGTCACGCCTGTTCGCTATGATATTCCATATCTGCGATGGTGTGGCATGTTGAGCAACTCCCCAGAGCAGTTCCTGTGGTGTTCTTATGGAGGTCATGTGCTGCGTCTCCCTCGCCCCTTTGCCTACCCGCGAGACTTCATAAGATGGTTCATTCCGTCTGACGCTGAGGTCGTGCCTTCCGATTTTGAGGATGAGCCCCAGGCCGTTGTTCATGCAATTATGGATTGTGATCCCCCTACGTATGACGCCGCCTGTACCTCTGCATCGACTTCTGAGATTCCTTGGGATGAGGTGTTTGCTCGTTTTGATGCTTTCACACTGCATCAACACGCTGCAAATGAGGAGATGCTGACTCGCTTGCAGACTTTGCAGACGGACATTGAGAGAGATATTACGTGCCAGTTAAGTTTAGCTGAGGCATTCATGCAGGAGCAGTATTTTGGAAGGCACCCACCTCCACCGGGCTATCCACCGTATCCACCTTTCCAGTGAGTTTATTTTTCTTTTCCCCTATTTCGTTCTGTCTTCGTCTCTACATTGAGGACAATGTGTGTTTCAAGTGTGGGGGAGGGATTTAGACTTGTTGCTTATCATAATTATTGTACATAGTTTGTTTATGCATTTCGTATTTGCATTTCAAATTCGACCATCTATAAAAAAAAAGCCAAAAATATTTGAAAAAGGCTATCAAAATCTTGGGATGAGCTGAAAACCCGAAAGGGCGGTTCAGGTAACAAGCAGGTAGTCCGACTGGTATAGACCGGTGCAAAAGCGGACTGGAGTGATGTGAGTACAAGTGAAATGTCTAGTAAAATGAAATGAGTGGCTAGGTGAAAACCCGAGAGGGCGCCTAGGCAAGATGAGCGTAAAGAAAAAGAAGTGATTTTAGGATCATTCTGGAGGTTGGCGTCATAAGCAGAGGTGATATAAGGAGTTCGGGTAGGTCACTCTGGAGCGATAAGGAGCTAGACAGGAGTTAGGAATAGATTTTTCTCGCATCACTTATTTTGGTTGTCTAGAGCTGAGTATTGAGTTGTTGTAGTCACTGGTATCATGTTTGCTCGCACTTCCTGAGGCCTTGGTGTTTGATGATTGGAGTATGATTAGTTTTGATTTACTCGGGACGAGTAAAGGTCTAAGTGTGGGGGAATTTGATAGGTGCCATTTCAGGCACCTTAACTAGTGATTATTGACATGATTTAGATGGAGTTTTGGTGTAGATTTAGGCTAAGTCTGTAATCCAAGAGAAGAGTTGAGAAGTGCAGATATCAAAGGATTTACAGCTTAATGAAGGATGATGAAGAATGGAGGAGAAGATCTGCTTAGGACTCATGGAGGAAGACTACCATTACTTGGTAGTGCAGAAGAGCAGATGATGAAGACTGAAGAAACAGTAGCCGCCCTGCGCCACATGCCACCGCGACCCGACGGTGAATCTCAGAGAAGGCGACACAGCGAAGTCACCGCCCCGCGGTGGAGATCGACGCCTCGCGGCCAGCGTTTATTTGTTTCCTTTTTAGCATTTTCGGATTTAGCAATTGTTATTATTTTATTTCCTTTAATTTTAATTGCTAGGTTTAGTTCTTTTCTAAAACCTATTTAAGAGTTTTTTCTAGTTTTGAGAAAGGTCGGTCCTCTCTCTCATTATTCATTCCAAATCTAGGGTTGGAACGAATGGAGAGCTAAACACCTTTGTTTCGCTAGACAATTGAAGCATTGCAATGAATTGGTTGTGAGATTTCTATTTCGTGTTCTATATCTTATGAAGTTGGTTTAATTCTCTTGAGCATATTGTCTATTGGTTTGTATTGATTTATCTAGAGTTGCTAACTAGGTTTATCGATATCTATCATAGTGCTAGGGTTTGCATATAGTGGAATACGAGTGCATACCTAGTGGCAAACACAATTGTTACATATAGTGGAATACGAGTGTTGATAGGTGTTATTTCATACACCTTTACTAGCAATTATTAGCATGATTTGGAGGAGTTTATTAGTAGTTTTTAGGATAAGTCTGTGATCCAGAAGTTATGGAGAGAAGTGAAGTGAAGATATCCCAGGATTTAAAGCTTAGATGGAGACATGAGGATGGAGATGGAGCTGCTGAAGCATACTTGGAGAAGACTACCAACACTTGGTAGTAATGAAGAGCAGCAGAAGAAGAGAGTGAGCTAGCTCACCGCCCCGCGCCAGAGTCACCGCGGCCCGGCGGGGACTCTCAGAGAAGAATGAAGCCCCGCATCAGAGGATCTCACCGCCCCGCGGTGGCCGTGTTAAATGCCGCGCATCAGAAGACTTTTATTTCCTTTTATTATTTTTAGATTTTGTTATTTTATTATTTTGTTTCCTTTATTATTTTCATTAGTTTAACCTAGTTTTCTTAAGACTATTTAAGCCCTCTTTCACGGTTAAGAGAAAAAAGAACTCATTACAACTGCTTTACACCAGACGTTATTTTCCTTAGTTTTCATTCTCGTTTGAATGGAGAACTAACTTCCCTTTGTTCTACTAGACGATTGAAGCAATACAGTTGATGTGTTTGTGAGATTTCTATTCCTTGTTCTTATCCTTATAAGTGTTGGTTTGATTCTCTTGGTTATATTGAATATTGATTTCTTGTAGTTCTTCTTAGCCTGATCAACTAGGTTGAATACTTTTTTATCAATTGCTAGGATTGCATATAGGGGTTCCGAGTGCATATCTAGTGGCATACACGATTGTGCGTATAGGGGTTCCGAGCGTACAATCGTGAGTGAGAGTCAGTTGTATGCGAGTATTAATACGTCTTTCTATTTGCATGTATCCTATATCCTTGTGTGTATTGCTATTGCTTTGTTGGTGGTAAAGTATACCGACAACTGTGAGAATCGGTGATACTTTATCATTGGCATAGTAATAAGTCTATCGACAACTATGAGAATCGGTAGTACTTAAGATCAGGGTGAGAACAACTATAAGGATAGTAAAAGAACTTGGATTAAATAGATTTTTGTGATCAAATTATATCTCTGTATTGTGGATATCGCTCTAGTAGGACTACTTTCCCCATTATATTTTCTCAACTCAGCCAAACTTGTTTGCTTTGCTTGCTTTGCTTTCTCGTGATAACTAAACCCCCCTAGCTTGTTACTTGTCATTCACGATTTCATACTGCATCAGATCTTCCCTATGGGTTCGACCCTTGCTTGCTTACTATACATCTGTTTAGTAGGTATGTTAGGACTTTTTACTTTGATAAGGCTAATCAACGATACTTGCATTGTGCACTTTTAGCCCCGTCAAATTTGGCACCGTTGCCGGGGAAGTTTTCTGTTTTTGTTGTGTGTTTTTTTTTGTGATTGATTTTTGGTGGAGACCTATCTTATGGTCGACACTCATTCTACTGACTCCCCTCTAGCTGCTTTTGATCCAGAAATTGATAGATCATTCCTTGCGAACCTACGCGATCAAGAAGAAGAAGAAGAAGAGGTTGAGATAGTTGAGACAGTTGAGGCTGAGACAATTAACATCCCTGCTGTTGAAATGGCTGAGACTCTGAGAGAATTGACTGAGCCGAATATTGGAGCACAACCCCTGGCTGTCGTCATTCCTGCGCTTGGCGAAGGGGTGAATTTTGAGCTGAAGTCTGGAGTTGTTGCCTATCTCCCTAAGTTCCATGGTTTGAGTGGAGAGGACCCGATCTCTCATCTGGACAAGTTCCACAATGTCTGCATGACTATGAAGCCCAGGAACGTGACGGAAGACCAAATCAAGATGAGAGCTTTTGGTTTCTCCCTGCTAGACTCTGCAAGCGACTGGTACTATCACTTGCCACCATGAACCATAGATACCTGGAATAAACTGCATAAGGCGTTCCTGGACAAGTACTTTCCAACAAAGAAGGCGAATGCCTTGAAAAAGGCAATTGCCAATATTGAACATGCTGGCGATGAGACGCTGTATGACTATCTTGAGCGATACAAGAGACTTTGCTCCAGCTGCCCGTTCCATAGATATGCCAAGCAGGACCTTGTCCTCTATTTACACAATGGTCTGCTGGACCAAGAGAGAAGGATGGTTGACGCTGCTTGCAGTGGAAGCATTCTAAATCTGACACCGGATGCAGCCATGGAGAGATTCCAGGAGATGAGTGAGAGCACCAGGAGTTTTGGAAAGACATACCAAAGGAAGGCGGTCAATGTTGTGACCCCTGCAGGACCAAGCCCAGTGTTGACTGAGTTAGCCGAGTTGAAGGAGACGGTGAAGAGAATGACAAATCAAACGCCCCTCAACAAGTTAAAGCATGTGGGCTTTGCTCAGATCCATACCACTCCACCGACACTTGTCCTCAGCTGCAAGAGGAGGGTGTTGCTGAAGTTAATGCTATAGGAGGTTATGGACCCCCTAGACCACAGTTTGGTGGACAACCGAATTATAATCCGAGAGGGCGAGACCACCCAGGTTTTAGATGGAATGACCCTCAAGGTGGTCAACAGCCGGCACAACAACAATACCAGTAGAGAGTCCCATACCAACTGCGGCCTCAAGGCCAAAACTCTGGTGCTTCGACTGAAGAGATGCTAAAGACACTGACTCAGCATTTCGCCACGCATGTGCAGGCGACTGAGTCAAGTATAAAGAACATGGAGAGACAGATTGGTCAACTAGCTGATGTTGTGACCAAACTTGACCAGAGGACATCTAACTCCCTGCCATCCCAGACTACTGTAAACCCAAGGGAGAATGTGAGTTCTATTACCCTCAGAAGTGGTAAGAAGTTGGTCGTTGCTCCTAGTACTGAAGAGGAGAATGAAGCTGTAAAGGAGAAAACTGTTGACCGCCTCGCGGTGGATCCCACCGCGACCCGGCCAGAAATTAAAGAAGGAACCAGGAATGAAGTGTTGTTTCCACCGCCCCGCAGCGATTCTCACCGCGACCCGACGACTGATTGCAGTAAACACACCATGACCCCACCGCCCCGCGGTGGGCTTACCGTGACCCGGCCCCCAACAATCCAGCTCCGCTGAAGAAACTTGTGTTGATGACTACGTTCGCCTCGTGTTTCCCCCTATAGGTTATGAGAAGCCACCAACACCTTTCCCTGAGGCGCTGAAGGCCAAGAGAGTAGCCGATGACAGTGATCTGTTCGAGACATTTCGGGACTGTGAGGTGAACATTCCCCTACTCAAGCTTATTAAGGCTATCCCTCGATATGCCAAGTTCTTGAAGGAGCTGTGCACCATGAAGAGGACTCAGAAGCAGAAAGTCCAGAAGAAGGTTCCAGTGAGTGAACATGTGTCAGCGGTAGTTCAGAGACGCATGCCTGAAAAGTTCAAGGATCCAGGTACATTTACTATTCCTATTACTGTAGGTGAGCATCGATTTCAGAAAGCCTTGTTAGACTTGGGTGCCTCTATTAATGTTTTACCTTATTCACTGATTGAGGATTTAGGAATATGACCCTTGCATGATTCTAACATTGTTATACAACTTGCTGATGGTTCTTGTGTGCCCCCTAAGGGTGTTATGGAGGATGTTCTTGTCAGGATAGGCTCTTTGATTTTTCCTGCTGATTTCTTTGTTATGGATATGGACTATGATGAGCAGGTGGCTCTAGTTATGCTAGGGCGACCTTTTATGAAAACATCCATGACAAAGATTGATGCAGATAGTGGAACTTTAACTATGGAATTTGATGGAATAATCTTTGAACACAATATACATAAAGCCAACTCCATTGAATTGCCTGCTCCTTGCTGCATTAGTGATATTGATAATCATGTGCATGAAAATGTTAAAACTGGTGCAATAGAGACCGCAGTTGAGTGTTCTACTATTAATGGACCTATTAAGTTGCATGAATTGCATGTTGATGATATCTTGCTGGATGATATAGGAGATTCCATTCCCTCTATTTTGGGCATTTTCCCCCCTGCACTAACCATACAAGGCTGTAAGCCTTTATCTAGTAACGTGCAACATATTCAGGTTGAGCCATATCGGCCCCCACATCGCTCTAAGTATGGGGGAGACACTCCAAAGGAAGTAATCGTGGAGTTGATGGCCAAGAGGGAACATGGTCTAAGGTCTCAACCTTTCCATGGGAAGGCTCGACAAGAAGAGACGAGTATGAGGATTCCGAGGGGATCCTATTCCAGGTGGTAGTTGATCTGCAATACGTCGAGCCAACGACGTTAACCAAGGCGCTATCCGGGAGGCAACCCGAGGTAGTTTTTCTTTGATCTTTCCTTTCCCTTAGATTAATTTCATAATTTCTTGTGTTTTGTTTCGTTCGCCTGTTACTAACATTTCAGGTACGAAAGTAAATGGAGAGGAGACGGTGTTCTCAGTTCGTCCCACCGCCCTGCGGCGATCCTCACCACCCCGCGGTGGATGTCTGGTATATTTTCTCAACTCCGAGAAAAAAAAACAAGAATAAAGGGCCCCGAAAAAACCTTAAACGGGTGAGTAAAATTTTTATTTCTTGAGTTGTTACGAAGGATTTGACGGATTGGGCCCCCTTTGGGACAAGATTTTTCTTTGGGCCATGGTACATATCCGGCCCCATCATCCCTTTCTTCCCTTTCACTTCCCCTTCCCTGACCTAGCCCCCATACTCACAAACCCTCCATTCCCAGCACACCTCTCCAGCTCCCAAATCCAAACCCCCCATTCTCCCTCAAATCTCTCTCGACCTTGATCCGAATCTAGCCCCCAATTCACAAATTGGAAGTCTAGCCTCACAAACAAGCCAAACACAACCCCACCGCGTCGCTTCAGTCCCGCCCCGCTGTCGCTCCGCCTCGCGCTGCCCCGCTTCGCATCGCTGCTGCCACCGCCCCGCGCCGACTTCACCGCGACTCGGCTAAAGCTCCCAGTTGTCCCACCGTGACCTGGCGACTTGTTCACCGCCCCGCGGCGAGACCTCTTGGCTGCGTGTTTGCTCGTTTGTAAGTTCTCTTGGTTGCCCTTCGTTTTGAAATTCTACATTCATTACTTATGGCACCTAAGGGTAGGAAGCAAGTGTCTACGAGGGATGAGAATGAGGTCTACAATGTGGTGAAGGGGAGAAAGGTGTTGGCGACTAAATTCTTTCACAAGCCTACGTTGTCTGAGATGGGTTTGTTGGCGTGTGTGTCCCTGTGTCTGGCACAATGTGGTTTGGGGACGTTTCTGAACTTGGCTGCCCCTGCATATCCCGAGCTTTGTTACTAGTTCATCGCCTCTTTCAAGAGGTATTCTGATGGTTCAGACGACAAGAGGATGATAAGGGTGCATTCACTTACAATGGGCATGATTTTTCGTTGTCCCCTAAGGTGGTGCGTGATGCCCTGGGCATTACAAAGCTGCCAACGGATGGGTGGTCTGGTGACATTCTTGAGTCGGATATGATGGAGTTCTGGAAGGCTGCTACGGGCAGGACGTTCAGGAAGGGGCAGGAGGTGAACTCGAAGCTGGTGAACCCGTGTCTACGGTTGATCCACAAAGTGATGATGAGAGACTTCTTTGGCCATGTTGATGATGTAAAGGTTCCTTTGAAGGATTTCCAGTGATTTATGAGCATCTTGGAGGTTGTCACGTACACGCCATGTTGGGCTACCCTCTTTTTGGGTTCCTTGAAGAGGATTCGTGATGGTGAGCCACGGGACATCTGTGGGGGTGGTCTGATTACCCTCCTTTGTGCTGGAGTGATAGCTTGCGATCAGATTCCTAGGCCTGTTGCCTACGTGGTGTATGATATGGCGCACATGAAGGTGTGCTCGATGCTGAAGCCATTGGAAAAGGATGGTGATTTAGTCTGGTCTTCCTATGATGGCCACATTCTGATTCTTCCGCGAGAGTTTGCCTATTCCCCTTCATTTGCGGATTGGTGGATTCCCAGTGATAGCAGGATGACGACTGATGATACCCCTGTTGCTGCTCCTTTAGGCTCGTATGGAGAAGGCCCTAGTGGTACTGCTGCTGCTGCTGCTGAGTTTACGGGCGATGACACTCCTATGCCTACACTTTATGATGCGCCCTCATCTTCTTACGCTCCTATCGCACCTTGGCAGGAGTTGTATGCGAGATTTGATGCATTCTCAATGCAGCAAACACACTGGAACACCCGAGTAGAGACCGGTCTGCAGACTTGGCAGACCCAGTTCCATGCTGATGTAGATGAGCGTCTGGACGGTATGGACGCTCATATGAGGGACTACTTCGGGAGGTTCCCACCACCACCATCAAGCCCGCAGTGAGTTTATTTCTTCTTCCCCTATTTCATTTGATGTTCTCTTTTCTACATTGAGGACAATGTACGGTTTAAGTATAGGGGAGGGATTTAGACTTGCTATCTGTCTATCCTTTGTACATATCGTTTTTCTTTTCGTGTGTTGTATTTCCCATTCGAGTTTTAGATTTCTAAAAAAAAAAGCCAAAAAGAAGTAAAAAGGCAATCAAAATCCTGGGATGAGCTGAAATCCGAAAGGGCAGTTCAGGTAAAAAGCAGGTAGTCCGGCTGGTATAGACCAGGGCAATATTGGACTGGAGTGATGTGAGTATATGTGAGATATCTAGCAAAATGAAATGAGTGGCTTGGTGAAAACCCGAAAGGGCGCCTTGGCAAGATGAGCGAAAAAGAAGAAGAGTGATTCTAGGATTTCTCTCTATTTCTTGGCGAGGTGTCATAAGAAGAGGTGGTATAAGGAGTTCGGGTAGGCCATTCTGGAGCGATAAGGAGCTAGATTGGAGTTAGGATTAGAATTATCTTTGCATCACTTGTTTTGGTTGTCTGGAGCTTATTGTTGATATGTTGTAATTGCTAGTGTCATGTTTTCTTGTACTTCCTGAGGCCTTGGTGTTGATTGAGAGAGTAGGTTTTTCTTTAGCTTACTCGGGACGAGTAAAGGTCTAAGTATGGGGGAATTTGATAGGTGTTATTTCATACACTTTTACTAGCAATTATTAGCATGATTTGGAGGAGTTTATGAGTAGTTTTTAGGCTAAGTCTGTGATCCAGAAGTTATGGAGAGAAGTGAAGATATCCCAGGATTTACAGCTTAGATGGAGACATGAGGATGGAGATGGAGCTGCTGAAGCATACTTGGAGAAGACTACCAACACTTGGTAGTAATGAAGAGCAGCAGAAGAAGAGAGTGAGCTAGCTCACCGCCCCACGCCAGAGTCACCGCGGCCCGACGGTGACTCTCAGAGAAGAATGAAGCCCCGCGCCAGAGGAAGCCACCGCCCCGCGGTGGATCTCACCGCCCCGCGGTGGCCATGTTAAATGCCGCGCGTCAGAAGACTATTATTTCGTTTTATTGTTTTCAGATTTTGTTATTTTATTATTTTGTTTCCTTTATTATTTTCATTAGCTTAACCTAGTTTTCTTAATACTATTTAAGCCCTCTTTCTAGGTTAAGAGAAAAAAGAACTCGTTACAACTACTTTACACTAGACGTTATTTTCCTTAGTTTTTATTCTCGTTTGAATGGAGAACTAACTTCACTTTGTTCTACTAGACGATTGAAGCAATACAGTTGATGTGTTTGTGAGATTTCTATTTCTTGTTCTTATCCTTATAAGTGTTGGTTTGATTCTCTTGGTTATATTGAATATTGATTTCTTGTTGTTCTTCTTAGCCTGATCAACTAGGTTGAATACTTTTTATCAATTGCTAGGATTGCATATAGGGGTTCCGAGTGCATATCTAGTGGCATACATGATTGTGCGTATAGGGGTTCCGAGCGTACAATCGTGAGTGAGAGTCAGTTGCATGCGAGTATTAATACGTCTTTCTATTTGCATATATCCTATATCCTTGTGTGTATTGCTATTGCTTTGTTGGTGGTAAAGTATACCGACAACTATGAGAATCGGTGGTACTTTATCATTGGCATAGTAATAAGTCTATCGACAACTGTGAGAATCGATAGTACTTAAGATCAGGGTGGAAACAACTATAAGGATAGTAAAAGAACTTGGATTAAATAGATTTCTGTGATCAAATTATATCTCTGTATTGTGGATATCGCTCTAGTAGGACTACTTTCCCCATTATATTTTCTCAACTCAACCAAACTTGTTTGCTTTGCTTGCTTTGCTTTCTCGTGATAACTAAACCCCCCTAGCTTATTACTTGTCATTCACGATTTCATACTGCATCAGATCTTCCCTGTGGGTTCGACCCTTGCTTGCTTACTATACATCTGTTTAGTAGGTCTGTTAGGACTTTTTACTTTGATAAGGCTAATCAACGATACTTGCATTGCGCACTTTTAGCCCCGTCAAGTGTGCAATTGTGAAAGAGAATTATTTGCATGTTAAGTAGTAAGGTTTTCTTCTATTTGCATGTATCCTATATCCCTGTGTGCATTGCTATTGCCGTGTTAGTGGTAAAGTACACCGACAACTGTGAGAATCAGAGGTACTTTCCCATTGACGTAGTAATAAGTCTATCGATAACTGTGAGAATCGATAGTACTTAAGATCAGGGTGGGAACAACTATAAGATTGTGAAAAGAACTTGGAAAAATAGTTATCAGTGATCAACCTATTTCATCTGCAGTGTGGATATTTGTCTAGTGAAATACTTCCACTCATCATATTTCTTCTTAGTTTTTAAGCTTGCATCTATGGTACTTTGCGATTATTCTAAAACCCCCCTGTTACTTGTTAGTCACACGTCAGTTGCATACAGATAACCGACTCCCTGTGGGATCGACCCTGACTTGCTTGCTATACTCTTTAGTAGGTGAATTAGGATTTCTTTGACAGGAAAACGACACCGGTTTCCGGCCTTGTCACAGGTCTCATAGAATTTATGGCTTTCAGTGCTCGGCCACAATCATTCCTGCTCCTGACCACATTCTCCTGATGCAAAGGTACATGAGTTTCCTGTTCTCCAACTGCCGGGGTCGCTGAGGATGCCGGCACATCTTGCGCCTGAGGCATATTCGGGTGTAGGACATCGTTCATTGCTTGCATGAAAATTCCTCGAATTTCTGCAACGGCCGCTTCATCAAATATCCTTAGAGCGTTGCCCTGAGCTGGGTCATTGCCTCCAGGATTATGTTGGGAACTGGACTCACGTACATTCTCAGGATTTCCAACATTTCTCTCGTTATGTCTGGGATTGTTACTCGGCCCAGCACCAGAACGAGCATTGTTCCTTGTGTTCATCATCTGTTTACCGATAAATTTCCAAGGATTTTATACATTAATACCTTGCAGTATACTTAATGTAACAATCAACTCGGAAAGGATCAAACTAGGTAAACTTTATTAGATAAACTTCAACTTATACCTAAGGTTTTACAAAAAGGGAAATCTCCTGAGCTTCCTGACAAAATTGCTCAGAGAATTCACAAATTTTAACGCATGTACACTAGAGTATTACACAAAAAGGAAACTACTATAGTTACATCGGTTCTTTCTCAAAGTCCCCCGAAACGCTTCCTATATGGCAAGCTGCCCATACAGGGTTTCTTCGGACGGGTTTCTTCATCAGGGTCTGGTGATAAACTTCTCACCCTACTTGGCCCTGGGATACTTGGTTCGTCTACTGATTCTGGTGTCCTCGGCCTCATACTTGGCCTGGTAACACCTTGGTCATTCACTTCTGGCCCTCCTGGCCTTACTCGACCTAGAATACAGTTAATAATATCGCCCATCTGACGCTGCTCTTCGAAAGAGATCTCCTCACTTTGTCGAAGTATCTCCCTTAATTCGGATTCTGACCTCTATCTTCTCCGAACAGGATCAGGCTGGGAACCTTCCGGTATCTCTTGGGGTCGACTTCCTCTAATGCCGTATTCGACATAGAGGTTCTCTCAGTCCGCTTCTATTGGATCTTCGTCTTCCATTGGATCCTCCTCGGGATCCTCTTCAGAATCCACTTCTAGGATTTCTTCCTCTTCTTCTCCTTCTTCCCCTTCTGGGATCATCTCAATCATGTAGTCATTGTCGTAATATCCTCTAGCATATCTTGACAACTCTACTTCATGTCTCATGTTCTCCCGTGGTGCTACTACCGGCTCGGCCACTGGGACCATGGTCTGGTCGGACACTAGCACAACTGACTCTGGAAGCACGTATTTTACTTCCTCAGGTGGGTTACTTGGTCCTCCGACCTCGAAACTACGAATTGGAACTGGGAATTCAAGCTCCATAGGGAAGGGTGGATTCTCCTCTACTTCCTCCTTATCCTTTGGGAGTGAAGAGCAGGCACCCATATCCTACGGATGACTAAACGAGAGTTAGTCTTTCTAAATATAGAAGTTACTTCCATATCAGACTAAAGAAAGGGCACGACTATAAACGGTAATATTTCAAATTATTTTCATTTTGAAAACTCAGAGCCTTTGAAAATATTTCTCAGTTTAAAACGAGTAAATGGTTCATGAATTTCCAAACCCGTTTTAAAACCTTTGGCTCTAATACCAGATCTGTAACACCCCTAAATCGTAACCCATTTGGAAAGGTATTACCGCCAGTGACCTCAATTTCCACACTGAAGCCACCCCAGGCTTTACCGGTTTAAATACAAATCATAAACAACAATCATGATGTAAACACCAAAATCTTTGGTTAAAACATATGTCTGGGGATTACATCCCAATCCCCATAGGACAAAACAGAGTAATCAGCGAAAGTCTTTGCAAAGTATAAATACAAGGGTCTTGATCGTAATGATCAACCGCCAAGGATCGCAACCTGATAAATCCATTAAAACACCGTTTGCTTTTATAGTCGTTCTAGCCTTTGTTTCTCAGATTCTTATCTGATGTGCCGAATCGAACGGATGACACCAGCCAACCATGCAGAGAACAATTACGGTTGGTTACTCTAATGAAAGACTATGCAAGGGTACAAAGCAGAGTGGTTCGAAGTAGTCATATTAGGTTAGACTCATCGCTCCTCGAATCAAAACCGATAACGATAGTCAACCACCATACTCTACTGAAACATATGAAGAGGCATGATCAAGAGAAGATTCTGAAAGACCAAGTCTTACAGAAATCAATCCCAAAGAAGACTCCAACAAATTGAGTCTTATCAGAAATATGACAAATGTTGGGGAACATTAATTAATCATACAAGCGTTCAAAAACGATTTGATGTTTCGGTTCACGACCAATCTCACCGCTTAATGCGAATCCAGATCGGAAAGAGAACGTTACTCTGATCAAAGTCAAGACGAGCTTTCCTAGATGCACTATTCCCTAGCTGTACTACTCGTCTGAGGTATATTAATCATGTGCTACGACGGCACTTATCTTATTTAAATTCCAAAACGTGCATCACGTTATAGACTTTTAAATATATGTTTCGCCATGAGGGACATATATTGAGTATATGTTTCATCATGAGGGACATATAGGATATATGTTTCGCCATGAGGGACATACTCCTGAAAGGGGAATCCCATGATTTGTAGTACCAGCTAAGTACCACCATCTCTATACCCGAGTATAGAGACCGGTCATGACCCACCAAATGGTTTTTGGGTTTATCACCCTTTGCACCATTAATCATTATTAAGAAACGACTGGACCTCAAATAGTCCATCGCTCCTACAAACACTCGTGCTAACTAAACAGTTCAACACAATAATAATCATATCAAAGCCCTCCAGGATAATATCATAAATATATCTATAATAGCGTTGTTCTAGCAGATATACAACCTATTATAATATCATATTCTTTTCACATCATTTATCAAACTATTCCCAACAGAATAGTAAATCATCCCAAATTAATTAACAATTAAACAATTGATAATTAATGGAAATATGGAATGATAAGCAAGAGCGAACCGCCACTTGCCTTAGATTAGACGAAGCTTTAACAAGCTTAGAGATAACGGTTTCCGAGTCCGAAACTGGGACAGATCCTGGACAATAATTCCCTCTGGAACGACCCATAACGAGACCCTAAGTTAGATTCAATATCTACATATATGAATCTAAAAGAATAGGAAAAGGACCAAAGGGGTCAAGCCTCGCCCAAAGCCCAACGCCCAAGAACACACACCTCGGACAAGCTCACCGCGGGGTGCGGTGGAGCCTCTGCCACGGGTGCGGCCAAGTGCCAGGGGCTAGAGCTTCGACAGATTTTTGGGGAGAAACTCACCCAAATCGATTCGTTCGACTTCGATTCATTGTGGTTTTGATCTCACAACACCTTAGATCTTTGAATAACACTCAAGAGCAACTTTGTAAACACTCAAAGGGGTTCGATCACTTCTCAAACAAAGCTAAAAACTTGGCACAACAATGGAGATTTCTAGAGGAAGGGGATGAAGTTGCAGCTGAGTTATGGCCCTCTTTCTCAGCTCCCTCCCTCCTTTTATAGGCCAACCAAACAGCTTACACTCAGGAGACAACAACCAAGAGGTGTCCCGACAATCAGGCGTAGCCTAGGTGAGTCACCAAGGCTAGGTTCTGCTGCCGTCGAGTTGTAGTGCAACTTGCGAAGCGACAACGCCTCACCACGGGGTGCGGTCAGGGTGCGGTCAAGGCCAATTTTGCCCCCTGTGACCCGTTTTGTCGTTTTTACTAAGGGGTAAAAATTTTCTTAACTCCGGGTTAAATATATTCGTACACGAACGACCCTTTTAACCCAAAGATACCTTAACTGTATTTTATATTACTCAGAAAAATATTATAGAGGTCGCACATTACATAGAATGTCCGTACTTCTCTGAATTTAATCTGACTTGTAATATGGTTCAAAAATTACTTCCTTTCGCCCCTTGTCCACATGCTTCTTATATTGGCCGGTTCTCCTCTCAAGTTACAACCTTGTGTCTTCATGCAACTTCTTAATCCTTGCAGCTTCATCCACACCTTCCTTGCTTTCTCGCTCCTTGATAGCATAGGGTAGGAGCTCTAGTGGTGTTGTGGGATTGCGCCCATAGACCACTTCAAAGGGTGTCTTCCTTATTGCTGAATGGACCGTCCTATTGTAGGCGAACTCAATTAAGGACAAGCTATCCTCCCACCTGCGCAAGTTAGTCCTCAAGATAGTTCTAAGTAAAACACCAAGAGTACGGTTGACCACCTCGGTTTGGCCATCCGTTTGAGGGTGGCAAGTAGTAGAGAAAAGAAGCTTAGTTCCAAGCTTAGCCCAAAGAGTTTTCCAAAAGTAGCTTAGGAACTTAACATCTCGGTCCGACACAATGGACCTAGGAACTCCATGCAATCTCACAACATGATCAAAGAAAAGGTTAGCAACATGAGATGCATCATCGGTCTTATGGCATGCAATGAAATGTTCCATTTTGGAGAACCTATCTACTACTACAAAAATGGAGTCTCTCCCTCTCTTAGACCGTGGCAACCCCAAAACAAAGTCCATGGAAATGTCTTCCCAAGGTAGTTTAGGGATTGGCAATGGAGAGTAGAGACCATGGGGTTGCATTTTGGCCTTAGCACGCATACAAGTAGTACAAGAAGCACAAAGCTTCTTAACCGCTCTTAGAATCTTAGGCCAAAAGAAGTGCTCTCTAAGCACATGTAAGGTCTTAAGGACACCAAAGTGCCCTATCAACCCACCCCCATGTGCTTCTTGCACAAGTATAGCTCGAATGGAGCCCTTAGTAATGCACAGCCTATGACCTTTGAACAAAAATCCATCATGCAAGTAGAATTGACCCTCACTTCCCTTAGACTTACATGCAGCTACTATAGCACAAAAATCAGAATCAAGAGCATATAAGTCTTTCATGAAAGTGAAACCAAGCAACTTTGCATCTAATATGGTCAATAGAGTGTACCTCCTTAATAGGGCATCCGCCACCACATTGTCCTTTCCCTTCTTGTGTTTTATCACGTAGGGGAAAGACTCAATGAACTCCACCCACTTAGCATGCCTCTTGTTGAGCTTGCTTTGACCCTTCAAGTATTTCAATGCCTCATGGTCGGAGTGTATGACAAATTCATTAGGCAATAAGTAGTGTTGCCAAACTCTTAGCACACGTACTAAAGCGAGAAGTTCTTTGTCATAGGTGGGGTATTTGAGCTCGGCACCCCCAAGTTTCTCACTAAAATAGGCAATGGGTTTGCCCTCTTGCATGAGGACACCTCCAAGGCCTATTCCCGAAACATCACACTCTATCTCAAAGATTTTATCAAAGTTAGGCAATGATAGGAGTGGTGCTTGGGTGAGCTTGGCTTTGAGGCTAGCAAAGGCCGCCTCTTGTGCGACGTCCCATGAGAACGCCACACCTTTCTTGGTAAGCTCCGTGAGGGGCACAACCAAGGTGCTAAAGTCCCTCACAAAGCGGCGGTAAAAGCCAGCCAAGCCTAGGAAGCTTCGGACTTGAGTCATGGTAGAAGGCGTAGGCCATTCACGAATAGCCTTCACCTTCTCTTCATCAACTCTCAAGCCCTCTTTACATACCACATATCCAAGAAATACCACATGATCCGAGAAAAAGTGGCACTTCTTGAAATTGGCATATAGCTTCTCCTTCCTAAGGACCTCAAGAACTTGCCTAGGGTGATCCACGTGCTCATCAAGATTATGGCTATATACTAAGATGTCATCAAAGTACACTACCACAAACTTGCCAATGAAGCGCCTTAGGACATGGTTCATGAGCCTCATGAATGTGCTAGGAGCGTTGGTGAGTCCAAAAGGCATCACCAATCACTCATATAATCCTTGCTTGGTCTTAAAAGCAGTTTTCCATTCATCGCCTTCTTTCATGCGAATTTGGTGATAACCACTCTTAAGATCAACCTTGGAAAACACACTCGCTCCATGCAACTCGTCAAGCATATCATCCAATCTTGGTATGGGATGGCGGTACTTAATGGTTATGTTATTGATCGCTCGACAATCAACACACATCCGCCAAGTACCGTCATTCTTTGGGACCAAGATGACCGGAACTACACAAGGGCTAATGCTCTCCTTCACATAGCCCTTGTCAAGCAATTCTTGGACTTGACGTTACAACTCTTTTGTTTCCGCGGGATTAGCGCGGTATGCATCCCTATTAGGTAGTGTTTCCCCCGGTATGAAGTCAATTTGATGTTCAATACCTCTTATCGGAGGCAACCCCTTTGGCACTTCCTCTTGAAAGAGATCGTCGAACTCTAACAAAAGGCGAGTGATGGGCCGTGGGAGTCCCTCAAGATCATTCACGTTGAGGAGTATGTCTTTACGAATGAACAAAAGACATGACTCCCCACTCTTGAACGCTTGAACGACTTCCTTAGACCTAGCTAAGAGCATATGACTAGAGGCACTTCCCTTGCCCCCAATCGCCATTTTCTTACCTTTGGCATGCTCCTTAGCTTGGGTCTTGCGTTGTTCCCTAGCCATATGGTGAACCATGATTTCATGAGGAGCTAAGGGATGGAGAGTAATCCTTTTCCCACGTAAATGGAAGGAATACTCATTGCTCACCCCTTGATGTATGACGCCTCTATCAAACTGCCATGGCCTTCCCAAGAGAAGGTGGCACACAGTCATAGGCAATACGTCACACAAAACATCATCCTCATAGCCACCAATTGAGAACTTGATTGTGGCTTGCTCCTTAACCTTTAGAGGGGTGTCGGAATTCAACCAACAAAGTGTGTAGGGTTGTGGGTGAGGAGTAGTGCTTAGGTTGAACCTAGACACTACTTCTTGGTCAATGATATTACAACATGACCTCCCCCCATCAATTATCATACTACATACTTTGTCATTGATAGTGCACCTAGTATGGAAGATGGTCTCCCGTTGGCTAGGCACACTTGATCCCTCTGAGGCTATAAGCACCTTTTTAGCCACAAAACAGTCCCCATGGGCTGCAACAACATGCATCTCCTCCTCCTCGGCCTCCTCATTCTCAACAACCTCTACTTCACACTCATCCTCGGATTCGTATTCCCCTTAAGTGTTAAGTAGAACTTGTCTTTTTGAGGGGCAATCCCGGGCATAGTGCCCTCTTCCTAGACACTTGTAGCACTTGATGTCCCTTGCTCGGTCCTCGCCCTCCTTTCGTTGGGGTTGGACTTTACTAGGGAATTCTCATCTAGGGTGAATAGGATTATCACCCCTAGTTGGTTCCAAGCGTCTAGGTGGAGGTGGTGCTCCTTTGGGACTTTGCCAAGGGCGTGAGCTATTCCCTTGAGGGCATCTAGAAGATAATGCTTTATACATACAATTAGTATAATGAAGCACTTCCTCCATAGGCGTCCCACGAGGAAAATGTTGCTTACTCACGACCGCTTTGAGTTCATTGTTGAGATGGTTAATGAACTTGGAAATAAGATACCCTTCGGGAACTCTAAGCCCGGACCTAAAGACCAAGGTCCTTAGCTCCGTATAGAACTTATCCAGGGTTTTATTCCCTTGCTCAAGTTGTTCCAATCTCTCATGAACTCGCTCGGCATAGTCATCCGGAACAAACCTATCTCTAAGAGCCCGTTTGAGCTCTTGCCATGTGGTCACTTGGGGGTGCCCAAGGAACTCTCGTTCCTCTTTGTCCCCAAGCCACCATTGATAGGCAAATCCCTCAAACTTGATTGTAGCTATAGCTACTCGTTGAGCTTCCGAGTAGTTATAGTACTGGAATATTTGATCGGTCTTTTGTTCCCAATCAAGATATACCTCGGGCTCACAATTTAAACCAAAGCATTGTACCTCCAATTTAACTCCATGTGGTCGAGGTTGCTCCAAATTGGCCGGATATTGATTGCCATGGCCGCCGGTGCCATGCGGTTCGTAGGCCACATAGCCGCCTTGTCCTTGTCCTTGGGACGCGCCGCCTCGGCTTGGTGCACTCCTTAGGGGATGTAGCAAGGGTCCTTGAGACCTAGGGACGTCATGGGGCTGCATTCTTGATTGCTCTCCAAGCCTTAATCCTGAATCTGCATGGTTAGATCTAAAAGGCATAGTAGTAGGAGCAAAAGGCAATGAAAAATTAGAAGAAGCATATTCTTCCCTTGTAGTGCTCATGTGATGTGCATGCCCTTGGAAGCCCTCGGTCAAGGCATGATTGGTCACTCCCGGATTTGGCAACGGCCAAGTAGTCATGGGCACCAAGAGCTGATCACCCGGCGGCGCAAGGCCTAGCACGGAGGAGGTGCCGACACTTGCTTGCGGCAAAGATCCTCCTTGGCCTTGGACGGAGGAGACGCCCTGCATGGTGCTCCACTTCTCCTCCATGGCGCGCATGAAGGCAGCTTGCTCCTCCCTCATGGCGCTCAAGTGTTGTCGGGCGCGCTCGTCGGATTCCTCTTGAGAAGCTTGAATGGCTTTGAGGAATGCCTCCATAGTGATTGCCGAGGCCTTCTTGGGGTCCTCATCAGCCGCTTGCTTGTCTTTGGGATTCACCATCTCCAACCTTCACAAAACAAGCACACGACAGCCAACAAAAACCAAAGAAACTCCAACAAAGATACGTCACAAGTAAGATTGTCAAATTTGCCTAATTTAAATTAGGACTCGGAATCCAACAAGTTCTTGGGTTAGGGTGGCTCCTATATGCAAAAGACTCACAAAAATTGTAAATAAAGTGCACCACAATCCTTGTCAAAGCTTAAGTTAATTCACAACTCAAGCAATACTTGTAAGTACTTGTCTCCTATTACCACTTACTAATGTTAGCTCGAGCAAAAGGAATTACAACTTCACTTATAAATGCTTCACAAAGAAAGTGTACGTCTTTTTTTTTTTTTTCTTTGACTTGTCTTGGCTTGCTCTTTTGTACAAAATCAAGCCGAGTTTTTCTAAGATTCTTCTCTTTTTTTTTGACGTATGAAATGCAGAAAATTAACAAGAAATTTGCAAGGTAATTCGAGTAACAATAGCATACGCACTTCGGATTCGTTCCTCCACAAGAAGGCCCGGTTTACAATTAACGTAGGTAATTCAACTCGGATTGTATATGTGCCAAATAAGGAAAGCAAAAGACTCAAGATCCTATACTAATTGCACGACTAAATGGGCTTTAAGAGGTTAAAGGTTACACTTTTCAAATTTCAGCAAACATTAAATGCATTCAAAGCACAAAATAATTCCTAATTTGAAGGTAGTAGATGCAAGACTCAAAACGCAACAAAAGTCAAGAACAAAGCAAGAACAATATTCGGACACAAGACTCACAACTATGCATGCAAAGGCACGAAAACAAAGAACTCGTAGGACTTTGAACCTTGAATTTAAATTAGGAATTTGAGAAAAACTTACGTGCTCTGATACCAAATGTTAGGTTCAAGGGATCGTGAGGCCACGGTGCAAGCTTTGCTCGTCGCCGGAGTTGGAATCGCCAACTAGGGTTTCTCGGATGGACGGTGGCGTAGCGGAGGCTTGAAGGTGGTTTGTAGGCAGAGTTGTGGTGGATAGTAGGCACACAATGTCTTCTTATAGAGGGAAGAAGAATTGCTTGCAGAAGTGAAAGGGAAGAGGAAGTGTGAGAGATGAACTCACTCGGCACACTTAGAATTTGACGCAAGAAAGAGATAGACGAAAGAGAGAGAGATTTGCTCAAGCAATTTTTGTTATTCTTACGTGCCCTTTTCAGCTCTCAAAGAGACCTTATATAGGCTTACAAAAAAGGCAAGAATGCCTAAGGAAATGTCAAACGTCAAGCACAAACTTAAACCCTAATTTTAATACCGAAATGTCCAAATAAGGTAAGTCATTAACTTCAAATGTAAATGTCTTCAAGCACTTTAAAGATTCTCGCGGACAAGGCTTGGGCCCATGATAGTGGGGTAAGTGGGCCAGCCCATGATGGTTGGAGCGCCAATCAAAGTGGGCCAGGTGGCTCAGCGCCCCTCTTGAAAGTTCACTTGCCGCTAGCGCCGTGCTCGCCGACGCCTTGATGAATGCAAAGAACCAGGCCAGGCTCAGCGTGGCTTAGGGCGGCTTGGCATGTCAACCCCTTGTGGAGGTCTTGGAGAAGCTTCCTAGCCCTAGACCTCGTGATGGCACCAGGGGTTGCCTTGTCTTCTTGGGTGTTGTCATTGGTGTTGCTTGCGCCCGACGCGGCCGATGTCTTGGCCAATGTCTTCCTTTGGTTTGGCTTTGGCCCTCCCATGCATGTCTTGGTCATCTCCAGCTCCAAGTGTGTCATCCATAAGCTCCGTGCTTTGATCCAGTTCTTGGGCCTCCATAGTGCCCACGGAGTGCTCCTCGGCGTCCATGTCCTCGGCGGCGCCTAGGTTGTCCTCGGTGTCTTGACCTTGATGTGGCATGGTCACATCGGGTGTCTCCTGTGATATCTCTAATTTGGGTAAGTTATCATAACGAAGGTTAGGTTTTTACACAAGCGTTGAATGGATGACGTGGGCATGACTGATTGGCAATGGCAAGTGAGAAATTTTAACGTTGAAGGTGAAAGAAAGACGGTAAACCGGCTAGTGATGCCAGCTCAACGAAACACGTATAATGAAGTGCCATGACCAATCAAAAGATGCCAGATAGGCATTGTGAAAAATATCATGTATGTATGGAAACTCGTAGATACCGTATAATTTTATTCGAGGTTTCCTTTGCGAGAAGAGACATGTTTCTGACCCGCCCTTTCCACTAATGGAAAGTCATTAATCTTTTTCCTTTGATTAAGTAAAAAATAGATTAGCCTCCATAACTACTTAAAATGGAGATACGCTGTATAATATGACAATTAAAACGAGATAATTGTATGTTTTATACAATGCATGAATTTACGAGATTTGAGATTCCATAACTATCTTAGTGAATGAAGAGGAAAGAATTTGAATTACCAATCTATCATATATCTATTAAAACAAAATTTTATTATGCTACATGCACTCCTGTAATGAAAATACCATGTGATATTCTATTAGCATTTTACTCATTTTAAATATAAATTTTATAGAAAAGATTTGTATCATAAATCTAAACTGATTTCTTATTTACATACAAACCAATCACACAAATGAATTATCATTTTCTAATTTACATACAATTTTCTAATTTAGATACAAACCAATCACATAAATTAACTAATCACTTCCTAATATATATAGAAAAGAATCACACAAATAAATAACAAAGATTACCAATACAAAAGTTAATGAGGTATGTCTCGCTCTCAAGGTTCCCGGAGCCCTGGGGGTTGTTTGTCGGTGGTGCCTGAATCGATTGATCAAGATGACACAGTGGTGGAGGAGGATGGGTCGGGTAGTCCTCCAGGAGATCCTACGGACAAAGGTGTCTCCTGTGATATCTCTAATTTGGGTAAGTTATCATAACAGAGGTTAGGTTTTTACACAAGTGTTGAATGGATGACGTGGGCATGACTGATTGGCAATGGCAAGTGAGAAATTTTAACGTTGAAGGTGAAAGAAAGACGACAAACCGGCTAGTGATGCCAGCTCAGCGGAACACGTATAATGAAGTGCCATGACCAATCAAAAGATGCCAGATAGGCATTGTGAAAAATATCATGTATGTATGGAAACTCGTAGATACCGTATAATTGTATTCGAGGTTTCCTTTGCGAGAAGAGACCTGTTTCTGACCCGCCCTTTCCACTAATGAAAAGTCATTAATCTTTTTCCTTTGATTAAGTAAAAAGTAGATTAGCCTCCATAACTACTTAAAATGGAGATACGCTGTATATTATGACAATTAAAACGAGATAATTGTATGTTTTATACAATGCATGAATTTACGAGATTTGAGATTCCATAACTATCTTAGTGAATGAAGAGGAAAGAATTTGAATTACCAATCTATCATATATCTATTAAAACAAAATTTTATTATGCTACATGCACTCCTGTAATGAAAATACCATGTGATATTCTATTAGCATTTTACTCATGGTTCTTGTTCTTTTCATGTCAAGTAGACCATGTCGTTTTTCGCGTTGGTTGTAAACTTTGTTATACATATTATATATCTGCGACTTATCCTTTTCATCTATAGACATATGTGGTTAATTATCTATATTGGCGTTTTGACGTAGTACTTATTTACGTACTCTAGCCTTGTGGATTCTGGGTGAGATTCACGACATTGTGACACCCTAGCTTGGGGTGTTACAGAAGTTGGTATCAGAGCCATAGGTTAATATTGTTGGATTGGGTTTAGGGATAGCAACGTCGGTATCCAATCTCCCATGTCGTATGTGCAAGTAAACTTGCTTCTTTAATCGTTTATATACACTTATTGTTAATAATTACACAGTGATACAGCTATGACACGTAGAGGTACAGGAAGAGGACGACCTCATAGAGTTGTTAGCCGTGGAAAGGCTGATATCACTAGTAGAAAAAACCCTTTTAGAGGCGGGCATTTTGACACTTATTGAGGCGGATACCGTACGCAGCAAGTGAGGGGGCTGCAACAAGTAGGACACTTTTTGAGGCAGGCATTTTACGCCTCTAAAAGGTACTTATTGAGGCGGGCATTCTATGCCCGCCTCAACAAGTTCCTCACTTCGGCGCCAAAGTGAGGCACTTTTAGAGGCGGGTCTATGGATGCCCGCCTCTAAAAGCCACTTGTTGAGGCAGGCCTATTGAGGCCCGCCTCAACAAGTCTTTTTTAAAATAAAAAAAAATCGGGATCCCGGTTTTTTAGAGGCGGGCCTATGGAGGCCCGCCTCAACAAGTCTCTTTTTTTTAAAAAAAAATTAAAATTCGGGACCCCGGTTTTTTGTAATACCGGGGTCCCATTTGTTTTTTTTTAAAAAAAAATTAGCTCAAATGGATACACAATGTCGACATTTGCTTCAGTGCAAACAAGATCGTATCAACCAGCTCAAATGGATAAACAATCAGCTCAAATCAGATACATTCATCTGAACTATTCCAATGGTTTTTTATAGAATTATCAGCCCTGTTTTATCAAGATAAAGAAAAGGAAAAGAAGAGGTAAATGCAAATCTGTTTCATATTTTAAAGAAATCCTGCAAATTGATAGTTCGAGGTCAGAATTTTCCTTATGGGATCATCAGTACAAACATGTGAAGATATCTAGCTAATATGACTTACAGAAACATGAACACAGTCTTCACGCAAGAAGTCAAGAGCATGTGGATGGTCAAGATCAACAGCCTGAGAAACATCAATGACGTGCAAGTGACCCTGCCCAAAAATAATTGAATTTCAGTCTAATACCGCTAAAAGTCTTGTTCTACATATAGTACCCAAAAATAGGCATTGGCTATATTTTCTTCCTTTTTTCCCGGATCTGAAGGTTAACTTCTGAAAAAGACTAGTTTTGAATCCCAACAAAAGGGGCATCAACTAGCTAATTACCTTATAGTACAATATGTTGTACTCGCTGAGATCTCCATGTACCAACTTGCACTTTTGATACAATGTCCGCATTGCTATAATAATCTGGAAAATGCATTATAACACTGAATGAGTCAAAAGAAATTAAAATAAAGGCAGAAATTGAACTGTTGATATTTTCTTATAGCCTAACTACAATAATCTCTCATTATTGAACTGATGTGTTCCCAACTTATATATCACCTTTACATAAGAAGTTCGAACCATTTGCTTACTAACCAAATCATGACAAACAATTCCAAATCCAACCACAATTTTATCTTGGAATTTCATATATCATTTTCTCATATTTATTTATTTTGAACATTATATTTGAACCAGATGAGAAAAATAAATTGCAAAGAACAATTCTGATGGATTTCCAATGAACAAACCCAGGCAACATCTAATAGAATAGCAGAAACATTATAATGTTAACATTAGAAATGATGATTCATGTAAGCTATTGTCATATAAAACCAGTAAAAAATCTGCATACGCAAATGAATTCTCCATTTGTCCAAGGGATATACAGTATGCCGAGCTAGATATCATCACTACCACCAGCACAATCAAAGGATAGAAGAACAAACCTCGAAATAACCTTCATGTAACTTGTCTAGTGATAATGCAGCATCCTTAAGTCTAGGTGCCGCCCATCCTGCTTTACCTGAATCACAAAAGAATTCACTAACGTCAAAATGTACACAATTGGGCGCAGGCCCAAACATTCGAAATGCGAAATTTAAACTAACATTCCCATTCCATCATAACACCAAAGACAAGAGAAGTCACCACACAACAATCAATGCTTACATTATCATGTACGAGTCAAGCATAGAAAACCTACTTCTGAATATTAAATATAAATCCATGATTACATGCGGATCTGGGGATACAACTGGAGCAGAGTCGACGATGCAGCCCTTGATCCTGACCGTCAGTGAAGGATCCTGCTTCTGAATATTGTCTAGGATGACTCCATATCTGCTGGAAAAAAATGAACAATCCAAATTTTCAATAAGATTCTTGGTAAGCGATCGATATTATATCAGCACAATCAACGAGGAGGAGAAAGTCAGCTCACGTTAACCACCCCATAAGTGCCATAACTGCTAAAGAAGTGCCGATCGAACTATATGCAGTAATATGGAAATAATATTAGCATACAAGACACTTGTGGCACTATTAAGTGAGATATGTCTTTCTTATAACAGGTGGCAAAGCCCCATTTAGGAGCACATTTTATTCGGATTGATCATATAATACATAATTACCTTGGTTTTGCAATTCTTGAACCCATTTTAATAAGTGATCATATAACCCGTTTTAATAAGCCATCAATATCAGACAGGGGAAGGTCATAGAAAAGAGAGCAATTCAACTAGCAAATAAAATGACAAAATTTTATAAGAACCATGCAGTTCTATTTTCTAGGGATTCTACTGGATTATGAAAGTTCTATATCGGCATAAATTCAAAGGCAACAACATGGGAAATCATGTTGGAAAATGAATCTTACATTCGTTTTTGCTTGAGGACTCTCATAGCTCGTGCCTTCACATCATCTTGAGCAGGACCAGGTCGTGTTTTCTTGATCTGTTCTTTGTATCGCGCAAGTTCAGAGTCAAGCCTTTTTATCTTCTCATCCACATTTTCCCCTCGTTTACTAATCTGATATAGAAAAAACCCCAATTTTAAATTGTAGAAAGATAGTAGAAACGATCATATGTGCAGTAATGCAAAAAGCATATACTTTTGTTCAATAACTATCTAACTAAATCTACTTATAACAACTTCTGACCAGTTTTCAGCCCCAAAATTTCTAAACCCTAATCAAAAGCAGCCGTTCATTAAAATCCCAAAACCTAGCCAAAATACCACCTTCCCAAATTCTCGAAACCCTAATTTAGGTTACCAGAATAAAACACGGATCTCATCCAAGAAATCAATCAACCAATTCAAAGCATTTACACATTAAGGATGTTAAGAACAAAATCAAGAGATGGAGAATTACTCGATCAATAGCATCTCCAATGGAAGGAGGCGGGTCTTTCTGTTTCTTAACACCGAAAATGAGGTTGTCGACGAAACAGGACTGAGGTCAAAAGTAAAAAAATATACTTAAAATTCGAATTGCACAAATCTAAATCAAATAAGACGTTGTTGTAGATCTAAAGCAACAATTGCACAAGGATTCTAAAGTAACACTTACACAAATCTAAAGCAATTGATCAAAGGGGCGAAGTGCTTATCGGAAGTGAGAATCGTCGGATTGAGACCACCGGATTGAGGCCGAGGAGAAGCGAGAAGAGCCAGAGAGACCACCGGAGACCCGCGACGAGCCGGAGAAGCCGCGACACGACGGAGAAGCCGTGACGAGCCGGAGTTGGAGAGGGGCGAGCGAGTTCGAGAGGGGCGAGGTGAGGCTAGGGCTACTGAGAGGTATCGGGATGAAAGAAAATAAAAGAGGGAGAGAGAAAGAAAATAAAAGAGCGAGAGAGAAAGAAAAACACATTTGTTGAGGCGGGCATATGGAGGCCCGCCTCAATAAAACTTAATAGAGGCGGGCATTTTTGCCCGCCTCAATTACGTACAATTAGAGGCGGGTCTAACATTGGCCCGCCTCTAATACTTTAGCGGTATTAATTTTTTGGAAATTTTTTGAGGCGTATAAATTTTTGCCCGCCTCAATAGAATTTTTTGAGGCGTATAAAATAATTATCCGCCTCAAAAACCTGAAAAAAATGATTGCGTAGGACGTTGTTGATGCGTTTTGTTATAGGCCCGCCTCTAAAAGGGCGCCTCAACAAGTGTTTTTTCCACTAGTGTATGCCCCCACCTGTTGTGGAGACTGATGATCAAGACTCTGTTACAAGTCAAGTAGCACATGTTGTTGGTGCATAAGGTATGAGAGTATCGCAGGGTGTTCCACCCATTACGCTTGTAGGACAACAAGGAGTTGTACCTCCGACTTTGGATGTTGCTAGAATTCAGGTCATTATACAAACCAGGCCCAATCTAGAGGTAGGGGCAGCAGGTGCGCCGGCCTAGGGTCCAAAATTTTAAGAGGCCCAATAAGTTAAAAAAGTATTATTAAATTATTAATAGTTAATGAACAAATAGAACATATTAGCATAGTGGCATACTTGCTTATACCCACACTTTCAATGATGTACGCGCGCGTAGGTTCGATTCCAAGTTGTTGCTATTTGTTTCATTTTATTTTTAGACCAAAAAAGGCCCAATCACACTTGCTACTTCATTCAGTACTTTTAGACCAAAAAGGCCCAAGAAAATTGAAAAAGGCCCACTACTGACCACATAAGTACGTAACCACATAATAGCATCTTCACCCAAATTGGAAAAGCAATTTAGAGTGAGTTTAGATAGTACTAGAAATCAAAGCCTGTGCTTCGCACATGCCTTTTGTGTATATGTAGTATCGCGGTTTATTTGTGAGTTTGTAATATATGGATTGTTACTGCATGTTTTATCTTAGACGATATATTGTTTGATATGTATTTAAATATAATATCTAAGTATTTTAGGTATAAAATGCTATGATTGTACGAAGTACAATTTTATTTATTTATTCTGGTCAGAAGTTTATTTTAATTCTTGAATTAGGTGGTAGTTGTTTTTTGTAGGGATTCAAAATTTTTCTTTGAAAATATTTGGAGAATATTTTAGAAATGCCTATCTAATTATATGTTATGCTTGAACTGAAGTATTTGTAAGAAACTTGCTACAACTCTCATTTATTACATGCTCCACTACCCTCCACATTTCTAATTTTTTGCCTTTATCTTACAAATTTATTGTCTTTTACTAATTTTTTTTGTTATGCTTTAGTTATTAATATGCATTAATATATTATTTTATTTTTTTGTCTGAAATATATATCGTTTTATTAGTCACATGGACTTTACATATTCCTAGACATTAATATCATTTTTATTAAAATATATTAGTCATTACTTCTTATTCTTATTAAATACGAAGTAATAGAAATAATTGGTGACTCTGCATATTCTTAAACCTTGTTACATTTGATATAAAAGTACATTAGTTATTTTATGGGTACATGCTTATTCTTCTTAGCGAAAGTATAATTCATAACTTCTTCATTGTATATTTCATATGTGAGAGTGAGTACATGTCTATTATTTTGGCTTCCATCCTTGATTAATTCCTCTAGACCAAGACAAATGAGGCTAAATTTAGTATATATACACGATGAGTGTAAATGTCAATGTGCTATACGACGTACCTCTTCATCGTGTTGGTGAGTCTGATACGATGATTTTGATATAGTTGTTGTTAGTGGAATTTGGAATTGTGAGTGAAATTGGGAGAATGTATATATATATTGGTGAATGGTTTAGGGTTCATACTGTAGAAAATAAAAGGCATTTATTTATAAAAATAATAAAGATATAAGCTATTTTTAAAGCTTGGATTAATTATTTAGCTATTTCAGAGTATTTTTTTACGGAAGCTATTTCAGGGTCTTTATATAAGGCAGGTAAATTTTTTATTGAATGCAATAATTATGATTTGTAACTTCCGTTTCATTAATTGATGAAATGACAAACCAAGAAAAATCATATTAATGATGTAATTGTCCTAAGTTAATGGCCGATACTATACTACGTGTAATTTGGATTTTGGAGTTAGCCGTTTAGAAGCTTAAAAGTTCGATAATTAATGTAATGATAATTAATGTAATGATTTGTAACCTCCATTTCATTAATCGTTGAAATGACAAATTAAGAAAAAATATATTAATGATGTAATTGTCCTAAGTTAAAGGTACATACTATCTACGTGTAATTTGGATAAAGAGATACGTGGCTAAATATTTTCCGAAGAGATTCCTTAAGCTTTATTTAGGGGAGATTACATGGATTCAGAGCTGCTATCAACTTGTCAATTACATAAAACGAAAGGTAAGAGATTTCATAGAAGATCCATTAACTGACAAATATCATACAAAAGGGTTAACACATTTAACACAAACTTCCCCTTTGTCCATGCAAAATTACAGAAAAGAGACAGTTTAAAGTACGCAACAAACTTCAGTGACAATCAATAATTTCTCCTAATGTTGTGGAACCCATACCCTCCAATACTTCAATAGCCCCAACTTCATCGTTATCAACACCTTCCCTTTCATAATCTCACCAACCAGCTCCATTTTGACCTGTTAACATTAATAAGAGAAGGTGAGCATTCAACCAAGTGCGCAACCATCATTTAACTACATATGAAAGAAACAAATGCATCAGCAAATAACACGTCTCTACATAAACACGTTATCAAAAACAATAAAAAGAAAGTAGCAAGGGATAGAAGGAACAAAAACATTCAAGTAGATTCTGTTTGATGTGAGAATGGGAAGAGAAAAAACTCCAGAACAGTGACATAAAAAACAACATTTTCGTCTACAAACAGCTAAAGCTCCATAATCCGAACAAAACCCGGAAAGAAGATGCCCGGAAATGCCTTCTTGCCCAATAGCTGACCCAGAAGGGATAACCTTCAACACATTGAATCTCACGGTCTTGGACAAGGGCCTGCCAGAAAGTTTGATACATGGGAAACAAAATACTCAGCAATATTTCATGAGTAACAGCAAATTTCTAGTTTTTTTCCGGGTTCTTGATGAGAATGTATGGAGGAGAACTAACCTGCATTGTCCAATGATCACGTGATCTCCTTCTTTGACACAGAAGCATGGAGATACATGAGCAGGGATATTAGAGTGCCTCTTCTCATATCTAAAGCACACGTGTACAGAATTTGTAAGTTCCAAAACAAACAGTCACCAAAAAAAGGAATAGAACTTGGAAGTATGATTATATATCAAGTTAAGATTATACCTTTGATATCTCTTCACCCAATGAAGGTAATTCCTACGAACAATTATAGTTCTCATCATCTTTGCACTGTGGCAAGTACCAGTGAAGATGCGGCCCCTGACTGAAACGGATCCAGTGAATGGGCATTTCTTGTCGATGTAAGTTCCTGTCAAACATTCAAGTTTTGTAGGACTAAGAACACAAGCTACAACATTAAAAGGGACATGATGCAAGCCAAGGATAAGAACAGTAATACTATATGACATGACACGTAAATATATTTTAAAAAGAGTGATACAATTATGCCCAAACAGCTCAAACCATTGCCAAAATGTTTTCAAGTAAGAAATGATGCTATTAATTAGGTGTTTGAGCTTCATATATGAGATGTGCATGATACTGCACAAAATGAGACAACACAAGAGACGCCCTTGTAATAATTATGATTGATCTTATCATATTAACCTTGAAAACAAAGACATGGCCAAATTTCATGTCACAGAATAGTAGACAGCAAAGATGAGCTTTTAAGTCAGATACTTGTTTCACTCTTCAAATTATAATTGAAGTTTTATCTGTTGAACTAACAGATTCATTCTCCCCGAATTATCAAAAAAAAAATTAGATTGTTACATTCTACTTGTAAGTCTACTAAGATGATTACCTTCAGTGGCCTCTCTGGGAGTCTTGAATCCCAATCCAATGTTTTTCCAGAACCTGTTTCCTCCTTTACCAGGTCTCTTCCCCTTGCCAGTTTTCTTCGATCTAACAAATTCATTAATCGAATAAAATTATTAATCCCACAATAAATTCAAAATCGTTGGAATTTAGTCCACACAGAAGCTATATGAAACTTACGAAAGGAAAACCTTGGGCTGCTTTAGAAATGCCTTCTCAGTCTGCAATCAAACCGAAACCACAGTGACTATTTAATCAAAATTCATACCAAAGATTAACAATTACACTTCTAATTGTCTTTACTCACACTGGAACCTTCGAGGAGAAGAAGCGAGACCATAGGCCTGTTACCTCGGCCGTTTGACCATCGAACCTAACGAATATCAAAAGCATCTTCTCTTTCCCTTCCCTTCGCTCTTTCTCTCCAATCTGATTTAATTTCCTGCGATTTCTAGGTTTCCCCTACGGTTAATAATCCCAATTTCAGGCAACTGGATCGAGAATGATGAAGTTTCTTAAGCCTTCCATGCGCCTCCAACCTGTCGTTGCCGCTTGGGGCATCGCCGTCGGCACCACAGCCATCTGGATAATTTAGGTTACTCTTTTGCCCCCTCCTATTATCTCTCTCGGATTTGAATCACCTTCCACTTAGCAGCATCAAGAAAGACTACACACTTTTCTTCACATATTTATAAATTTGAAAGTAGAAGAAAAAACGGAACCTGAAGAGCACGGGGAAGCACAAAATTGCTGTGTAGCCTTCGATTAAGGTAATCGGAGAATGAGACACGCTTCGCTGGAGCCCCCGAATTCGCTCCCTCCTTGGCATCTCCAGAGCTAAAACATCACAAAACTATGCACAGTCAAAACAAAAACCCTAGAAATTTTGCATGAGGAGTGGACAAGATTGCAAATACCTGGTTTGATTTGGAGGATGAGAGCGAAAGAGGAGAGTGGAAGAAATGGAGCGCTGGCCAAGTGCCCTAATCGTCGATTTTGAGGGCTTGGATTGCATTACGTCGATGTTTCACAAATCAATGGCGGTTACATCTGGTGTTGTACATGAAATGGCACTACTCTTCAGGTCATAGCATAAATGCAGAGGCCCAATATGGATTTAAAGAGTAACAATTATTGGACACAAAGCCCTTTAGGCCCAATGAGGCTTACGGACAAAGCTACAGAACAATATGTAAATTTCATTTCAGGCATTCAAAGAGCAGCATTTATTGGCTAGAAAGCCAACTTTTAAATATATATTGATGATTGATTACTAGCACTTCTCCCAAATTGGAATTTTTTATATATAAAGGAGCATTATTATTAGCATTTGCTTCTAATGTTTATTTGTTTTCAATTAATGTAATATTGATGAGGATGAAAGGCTATGTCTTACTTGTTTTTTTATATATATAATTTTTATTATTTTCATCTATTATGTTAGAGCTTTTATTTGTTTCTTACAAAAAAATATATATGTGTTAAGGGTTTATTTGGTTATATATTTACAAATATATTATTCATAAGTACTTATCTGTCCCGTTCACATTTTTTCATATCACTACAATTTCAAAATTTGAAAAATACTTATTATTAAAATGTATCTTATGAGTAAAAAATCTTTATAACTAGACTTGTCAAACAAAAATCAAAATTACCATTTTAGGGCCCATAATTTATTTTCGCCCCGGGGCCTCTAAAATGTCCGGACGAGGCTGATACAAACCATGATAACTCAAGCCGTTCAAGCTGCACTGAATCAGACACAACAGATTCCACAACAGGCACCACCACCACAACCAGTCGCGCAACCCCAACCGCCTCTTCAGCAACGTGAGCCGAACGAAACAGGATTTGATCGGTACTTACTGAGTTACAAAAGATGAAGCCACCAATATTCGATGGCACTAGAGACCTAGATGATTGGTTGGCTGAGCTCGAGATTTTGCTTGAGGGTATGAGGTGCCCTGAACAAAGGAGGGTGGAGATAGTACAATACTTACTGAAAGAAAATGCTGCCAAATGGTGGAAGGTCTTCAAACCTGAGGGACGTGTTGTCCTTTGGGAAGAATTCAAAAACATGATTGAAGAAGAATACTGTCCATCACCCGTTCGTAGAGCTAGGATGAGAGAGTTCTTTGCTCCTCAACCACAGGATATTTCAGTGGCTCAGGCAATTCGACAATACAAGAAAGAACTATGCCATGTGTCCCATTTGAATGACAGTGAGGAGGAAAATATCTGTCATTTTGAGGCCCGATTAAAGCCGAAAGTACGAAGGTATGTTTCAGGATTTCAATGCAACACCTTGAGGGAATACCAAGATAAGGCCTTGGCATTTGAGATGGCGTCTTCAACCAAGGACCCGAATCATAGTAACAAGAGACAGAGGACTCAATCAGCCACTCCAGGTACATGGGACCATACATTTAAGAAGCCCAATTTTACACCAACACCGTCTGGAAGGTCACATCTACCTCCGAGGAATGACCGTACGAGAACGTCCCAACAATCTGGGTTGGTTACATAGGGTAGACTATTACAAGAGCCCCTATCATCTAAGAAATGAGTGTTCTAAGCCCTCTTCAAAGTGCTTTAATTGTGGTCGAGGTCATCAGTATAGGCAGGCGTCGGCACAATCACATCTACAGACTTCGGGAACAATTCGAGGTAGAGGTCGTGGTAACGGAGGTAGTACTTCTGGTGTTGGAATAGCTCCACACAGAGTGTTTGAGATGAGAAGGACTGGCGAGCCTAACGCTCCCACCACTATAGGTACGCTATGGATCTCCTCTCAGCCTCTTAGCATACTTTTTTATACTGGGGTTACTCATTCATTTATTTCCGATGAATGTGTTGAAAGGCTTGGCCTTAGTTGCATTAATGATTGCCAACCTTTTGTTATGGGTATGCCTGATGGAAGTAAGATAGTTGGGAACTGTGAGCTTAGGAATTGTCTGATCCGTATAGGTGATCAGGATTGGGCATGTGATTTTCTTGTTATGGCCTTACATCACGATGATGTCATTCTGGGCATAGATTGGTTGGTAAGGCACCAAGCAATGATGGATATTAGGGATCATACGGTTACGGTTACCTCAGACGACAGAACTAAGCATGTATTTAGAGGCCGACAGCCGAACGAGTCTGCAAAGTTGATCAATGCCATGGAAGCAACCAAATTATTGAATAAGGGTTGCATTGGGTATTGGTGCTATGTGTTGCGTGAGGAGAGTTCAAAGCCGAAGATAGTTGATATACCCGTCGTGCAAGAATATACTGATGTATTTCCTGATGAGTTGCCTGGATTGCCACCACACCGCGAAGTTGATTTTACTATTGATGTAGAGCCCGGGACAACGCCAATTTCAAGAGCACCATATAGGATGACGCATGTGGAAATGCAAGAGCTAAAGAAGCAGTTAGAGGAATTGGCTGAGAAAGGATATATTCGGCCAAGTGCATCTCCTTGGGGAGCACCTGTCTTATTTGTAAATAAGAAGGATGGTTCCATGCGACTATGCATAGACTACAGAGAGTTAAATAAGGTTACAGTGAAGAACAAGTATCCGCTTCCTCGTATTGAAGACTTGTTGGATCAGCTTCACGGTGCCTCTGTCTTCTCTAAGATCGATTTGTGGTCAGGTTATCATCAATTGAGGATTAAGGATGGAGATATACCCAAGACTGCTCTCCGAACGAGGTATGTGCATTATGAGTTTGTGGTAATGCCTTTTGGTTTAACTAATGCCCCTGCAGTCTTCATGGAGTTGATGAATCGTGTGTTTATAGAGTGTTTGGATCAATTTGTTGTTGTCTTTATCAATGATATTCTGATATACTCTCAAAGTCAGAAAGAACATGTTGAACATCTAAGATTAGTTTTGGGCCGGCTTAGACTGCACCAACTATATGCCAAGCTTTCCAAGTGTGATTTATGGATGTCGGAAGTCACTTTTCTTGGCCATGTCATCTCAACAGAGGGTGTCAAGGTTGACCCTCAAAAGATTAAAGTGGTCTCTGCACGGCAGACTCCGAAGAATGTGAAGGAAGTTAGGAGTTTTCTTGGTTTGGCAGGGTGCTACAAAAGGTTCGTGGAAGGCTTTTCTCGTATTGCCCAACCATTGACTAATCTACTACGCAAGACTAAGAAGTTTGAGTGGGATGACTCTTGTATGAGAAGTTTTGAGGAGATCAAGAAGAGATTGACAACTGCACCAATTTTGACTTTACCTCGAGGTACTGATGGATTTGCTGTGTATAGTGACGCTTCTAGGCAAGCTTAGGATGTGTATTGATGCAACATGGACGAGTTATTGCATATGCTTCCCGCCAATTGAAAACTCATGAGGCTAATTATCCAACACATGACCTAGAGCTTACATCGGTCATTTTTGCACTAAAGATTTGGCGTCACTACCTTTATGGGGTTACTTGCCAAATATATACTGATCACAAGAGTTTGAAGTACCTCTTTACGCAGAAGGAGTTGAATATGAGGCAGCGAAGATGGTTGGAGTGGATTAAAGATTATGATCTTGAGATTTTATATCATCCTAGGAAGTCGATGCAGGAGCAAATACTCTCTCGGTTAACGGTACAACCGGCTCTGCAATAAGACTTGATCCGAAATGGCATCGAAATTTGGTTGTCGGGAACTCAAGGACATTTAAATATGCTAGAAGTTCAATCTTCATTGTTGGAATCTATCCAGCAAGGGCAGTGTAAGGATCCATTGTTGGTTCGAATCCGAGAGGAGGTGCTTCAAGGGAAAGCACCAGGATTTATAGTGCATGAGGATGGAGTTCTAAGGTTTAATAATCGCCTTTGTGTCCCAATTGATGGAGATTTGAGAAAGAATATTATGGCAGAGGCTCACGCAACCCCTTACTTTATGCATCCTGGAACAAGTAAGGTGTACAAAGACATTAAATAACTTTATTGGTGGCCCAACATGAGAAATGACGTTGTAGAGTTTGTTTCAAAGTGCTTGACTTGTCAGCAAGTAAAAATTGAACACCAGAGGCCAGCAAGAATGCTTTGACCACTCCCAATTCCTGAGTGGAAGTGGGAAGATATCTCCATGGACTTTGTTACCAGACTACCAAAAACTAGGAAGGGCATGGATGCCATTTGTGTGATCGTTGACCGGTTGACAAAGTCAACTCATTTCCTCGGGATTCGAGAGACTTGGGGTCCTGAGAAGCTATTAGAGATATTCGTCAGAGAAATTGTGAAATTGCATGGTGCTCCAAAAACAATAGTGTCTGATCGGGATGGTCGTTTTGTTTCGAGATTCTGGAAGTCAATTCATGCAGCACTTGGAACCCAACTAAATTTTAGCACCGCCTATCATCCTCAGACAGATGGTCAATCTGAGAGGACTATTCAGACATTAAAGGACATGTTGCGGGCTTGTGCACTTGACTGTAAAGCTGATTGGGAAGCTCAATTACCATTAGCAAAGTTTGCATATAACAACAGTTGGCATGCATCTATTCGGATGGCACCATATGAGGCATTGTATGGTCGACGTTGCCGTTCACCAAATTGTTGGGATGATAGAGCAGATTCCATCGGGACTGAGCCCAACATGCTTCAGGAGACGAAAGAAAAGATCAAGTTGATTTGAGAGAGATTATTGACTGTACAAAGTCGTCAAAAATCGTATGCTGACAAACGACGACATCTTTTAGAGTTTGAAGTTGGTGATCATTTGTTAGTCAAAGTGTCACCAACTAGAGGAGTCTTTCGCTTTGGGAAAAAGGGAAAACTGAGCCCCAGATATATAGGTCATTTTGAGATCTTAGAGAGAGTTGGTGAGCTAGCTTATCGATTGGCCTTACCTCCATCATTGAGTAGAGTGCATAACGTATTCCATGTATCTCAATTGCGGAAGTATGTTGCTGATTCTAGCCATATAATCAGTAATGATGAGATTGAGATAGATGATGATGTCACTTATGAAGAGCATCCAGTGGCGATCCTAGAGCGTCGAACAAAACAATTAAGGACGAAAGTGGTACCTTTGGTGAAGGTACAATGGTCGCACCTTGGAGTTGAAGAAACTACATGGGAGACCGAGATGAGCATGCGAGAGCGTTATCCAGAGTTATTTACGTCTTAGTTTCGAGGACAAAACTCTTTTTAAGGGGAGAGGTATGTGATATCTCTAATTTGGATAAGTTATCATAATGCGGTAAAGTTAGTAAGACGTGTTAGTTTTCAACACGATTAAAATAATTTTTAGCTATTATATTATTATTATGAAACTTTTAGAGTAAGCCTCTTTTTCTTTGTTTTTCTTTTTTCTTTTCTTTGGATAACCACCTATTTTTGCATGTCTTCCACCTATGTACTTATATGTCAACAAGCTAGTATCTCTCTTTTGCATGCCTTCAACCTATGTACTTATGTGTCAACAAGCTAGCACCTCTCTTTTGCATGCCTTCCACCTATGTGATTAAGTGTCAACAAACTAGCATATCTCTTTTGCATGTCTTCCACCTATGTTCTTATGTGGAAACATGCTAGAAAGCCACCATTTCTTAGCCACACACTTGTCAAGTATAGGTGTGTACACATGGCTACCACCTTAACTAAACCTAGATTGTTTACCTATATATATACCCCTAAAACGCACTCCAGCTAGTACACTTTTCTTCTTCTTGTTCCCTTGGAAAATACAATACTAAAGTCATCCATCATTGGGTCGTCTCCTGCTCAGTCAAGGTACTTGAGTGTATCCTGAGATAACTACAAACGGTTCTTGTTAGAGTTTCAAGAATTTCAGGCAAGTTTCTTTGACTTGCTCGGTTGCTAGATTAGTTTGGTGCCTCGTTATGTGCTCTTTTGTGTTAGTAGGTGAAGCGTTGATGCATGCTGTAATGCCTTACTTACCCTTAGTTGGTAATTACGTGTTCTATAAGCTTGTATATTTTCTAAGTAGGCTATGTTCCGAAAGCTATATATTAAGTATACATATATTATATGATTGGGGAAACATTATGTATATGCGTTCCCATTATAAGCTAAAGCCATATTTGAGGGAACATTATGTTGTGCGTTCCCATTATGATCTAAGTAGGGGCAATTATGTTGTGCATCCCAAGGGGGAACATTATGCTGAGCGTTCCCAAACGGTAAATTCCAATGAGCGGGATTTACCCCGGTTAGGTTGCGACTTAAGGGAAAGAAGTGGTACAATCTTCTTATTACTAACAGTATTATATTAGCTTATGTACTCAGTAGTATTTTGGGCTATATCAAGTGGTTGTTTGATAACAAGTTTGATAATGTTGTTATACTTGTAAGTTGCCTTGCTCTTGTGTTTATGCCTTACATGCTTTCACTTGAGAATGCCTAGCTGGGTATCTTACTAGTTTAGTGACTGACCCGTTGTGGCTGGCTCTGTTTGACATCCAGGTATTAGTGCCGCACAGACACAAGAATGACATGATGGGATTGGTGACCACCGACATTGATTAGATAGATCTATGGGTCTTGTTCTTTTCATGTCAAGTAGACCATGTCGTTTTTTGCGTTGGTTGTAAACTTTGTTATGCATATTATATATCAGCGACTTGTCCTTTTCATCTATAGACATATGCGGTTAATTATCTATATTGGCGTTTTGACATAGTACTTATTTACGTACTCTAGCCTTGTGGATTCTGGGTGGGGTTCATGGCGCTGTGACACCCTAGCTTGGGATGTTACATCTCCTGGGCAGAAAGGGTTGCTGCTGGAGGTGTTGGGGGGATGCCGGTGCCAGAGATGGCTCTTGATGCGGGTTTCATCTCGGAGAGGATGCAACTTCGATTCCCGAATGGTCTTGATGGGGAGCCTGAAGTGATTATTGGGCAATAAGTTTTGGAGGCTATAGCAAGCATATGGAAGCAATGTATGATCGTGAAGGTGTTGGGGAGGTCTGTTGCCCTTCTTATACTTGATAAGAAACTGCGGGATATGTGGAAGTCGGTGGGAGGAATGAATGTGATTGATCTTCCTAGGAAGTTCTTTCTGGTACGCTTTGATTCAGAGGCTGATTATTTTGCTGCGCTGACCGGAGGACCTTGGAAGGTGTTTGGAAATTACTTGTTAGTTCAAGCTTGGTCGTTGGATTTCGACCCAATGAGGGATGACATAGTTACCACTCCGGTTTGGATTAGGGTGCCGAACCTTCCTATGACCTTTTATCATCACACGATTTTGATGGGTATCGCTGCGGGGCTAGGGAAATCGATTAAGGTGGATATGACTACTCTCAAGTTTGAAAGGGCTCGATTTGCAAGAATATGTGTTGAAGTTGACCTTAAACGACCCCTAAAGGGTTCTGTTGCAGTGAATGAGTGTTAGGTACTTCGTGTCATATGAAGGGTTGAACATGATTTTCCAATTCTGTGGTATGTATGGCCACTTGATTGCGCAATGTCCTCACAAGAAGTCGGGGGCGTTGATATTGGAAGATGGCAATCCTAAACCTGACAGCCTTGTCGGGAATATGTCGTCTAATCCGATTGCAGAGGCCGGGAAAGATATGAGTGGAATGGCTGGTCATTCGGAGGATGGAAGAAAAGAAGGGGCGGAAAAGTCTCGGATGAAGAATTCGGCGACAGGATCCCGTCAGTTGGTGAACCAGTCGGGACAAAGGGTGAGCCTGAGCGGGAAGAAAGATTTTTCAAAAAGGAAAGGGAATCTTGAGAAAAGATCAATCGCATATCTCGGTGAGCAACAGATTTATTAGGCTGGACGAGGATAATATGGGGCTTGATAAGGCATGTAAGGATATGGCGAATTCTAAGGAAAATTTGGTAAAAGTAGGAGAAGGCAAGAGTGGTGCTACTCAATCTAAAGCGGGAAAGAAGGTTGATGGGGCTAAGATCTCCTTTATAGTAGGAGATAGTAAAGTTGTTAAGCCCAACAAAATTAAATACAAGGGGATGAAGCCCACTAGAGCTCCGGTCTTTGGGCCTGTGAGTGGGGTTTTGGAGTTTAGTTCTTCGGGGAAAAGGCTTAGAGTGGAGGATAAGATGGTGGGTCGCTCGGGTAGTTCTTTTTTTGTTTTGAATGGGCATGTTAATGGGACATATGAGAATGAGCAGCCTTTGGCCCTTTTGGATCGACAGACTGGGATTACTACTGTTGGTTTGTTGCCTTCTGAGCATGGAGTTCAAGATGAACAAAGAGGACTTCCTCAAGACACTGACATGGGGGTGAATGGTGGGACTTCACTGGATTAACGGTGGTCCCCGGTAGTTTTATTCAAGAGTATTGTTTTCTGGATGAATTGCTTATTATGGAATTGTTGGGGGCGAATAAACCCAAATTCCGCCGTTCTATCCGCTATTTGCTTAAGAAGTATGAGACTGATGTGTTAGCCATGTTTGAAACACACGCAGCTGGGCCGAATGCGAACATAATTTGTGGTCGTATGGGTTTTGATTATTGTTTTTGTGTGGAGGCGCAGGGCCAAAGTGGGGGCATTTGGCTTCTATGGAAACAAGGGATGCTCAAACTGGAGGTGTTGGGGTCATCGACTCAATTTATTCGTGCTATGATCGATTGGTGGAGATATTTTTAATCTGATTGTCATTTATGTTGCTCCTTCTCCACATCGTCGCCGCCACCTTTGGAGTGAGCTTAAAGCTATCATGGAATCTCTTGTGGATCCAGTGTTTATTAGGGTTGATTTTAATACAATTATTTGACTTGATGAAAGAATGGGGGGTAATGGAAAACTTTCTCCAAATTCTGTTTAATTTGGAAGTTGGGTTCATGATCTCTCTTTGGTTGACTTGGGTTTCAAAGGGAATAGATTTATTTGGGTGCGTGGCAGGTCACCTACCAATCTAGTTGCAAAGCAGCTGGATAGAGTATTTTGTAGTGTTCATGGTAGGCTTAAGTGGCAAGAGGCGGGAGTCTCTCACCTCCCCTTTTGGGCCTCGTACCACTCTCCCTTGTATTTGCAACTTCAGGCTGATCGAAGAAGCAACCCAACTTGTCGCCCGTTTAGATTTGAGGATGCCTGGCTAACCCACCCGGGGTTCAAGGATCTCTTGCAGGCTTCTTGGAATCCGGCTTGCTCCACTTCTGAGGCTTTTCGTGTTCTTAGAACCAAGTTACGCAAGTGGAACCGTGAAGTGTTTGGCAGTATTAGTGTGAGGAAAGCCAATTTGGTTGCTGATATTTAGGGGATACAAGATCTTATTCCGCATAACGTGTTCGCTGGACTTCTTGCTCAGGAGGAAGTGCTGCAGAAGGAGCTCGATTTAGTGCTTGAACAAGAAGAAATTTTATGGTTTCAAAAATCGAGAGAGAAGTGGGTGGCTCTTGGTGATAGGAACACTTCGTTTTTTCATACGTCTACCATTATTCGTCGACGTAGAAATAGAATTGTTTCGCTTCGACATGAGGGTTTAAGGTTGGGGGTTAGAAATTAGGGTTTCAAGTTAGGGTTTAAGGTTGGGGTTTGGGGGTTAGAAATTAGGGTTGGGGTTAGGGTTTACGGGTTTAGGGAGTGAGAATTGGGATTTAGGGTAAAAAATCAAACGAAGGATCTCTAGAGACAGAGAGAGAGAGAAAAGAGAGATAGAGAACAAGCTTACATTTATCGACTTTGAAGCTCACAATAACATTCTTTACTTCCATCTTTTGACCAACCTTCACATCTGCTCATATGAAATAAATTATTTAATTATTTTCAGACAGTAATGAACCAGGACATAAATCAAATAAATGATCTGTAGAGAAAGACAGAGAGAGAGAGAGAGAGAGAGAGAGAGAGAGAGAGAGAGAGAGAGAGACAGACAAAGACAGAGAACATGCTTACATTAATCACTTTGGATCTGGGCAGAACATCATCCTTCTATATCTCTTCCCAACTTCCAAATATCCTCATCTAGGGACAAAATAAAATGAAAAGAATCTTCAGAGAAATAGATGAGAGAGAGAGAGAGAGAGAGAGAGAGAGAGAGAGAGAGAGAGAGAGAGAGAGAGAGAGAGAGAGAGAGAGAGAGAGAGATCGTGCTTACATCAAAGATAAAGTGCTTGCGGTGATTTAGTGAAAGGGTTTGTGGTGATGTATAGTAAAGATAAATGTTTTGGAGCAGTTGAAGGATCTGGAAATGTTGATTCGTTTGAATAGAGCAGATAAGGAGAGAGAGAAAAAGAGAGAGATAGAAGGCGTTGTCGGCAAAACAAAAAGGTAGGCAGAGACAGGGTTAGGGTAGACGCACTCATCTGGAAATGTATAACCTAAATAAAGTAAGCGGGCTTAATAGTACATTTGGGCCGCTACTTAACGTTACGTTTATTCTTAATTGGCCCATAAGCCCAATTGAATAAATTATTTGTTAAGGAACATTTCACGGGCAATAAAAGTAGTATTTGGGCCAATAAGTGAATTTTGTTTTAATTTGACTAACCATTAAATGGGCCAAAAAAACCGTTACAAGTTTTGGCAAACCGAAACCTTATTTTTTATTCAAGCCCATTAAAAGTTGGCGATAGTTATTTACTTGGGAAAATAACCCCATAAGTTGTTTACTTGTGTCTAAATGAAGTCCGTTATTAAGCCCATTATAAGCTGCCGATAATATTGTCGGGTGTATTACATATTTAATGGGCCAAAAAGCCCACATTTGTTATTTTTACTGCCCGGTAAATTATATTGGACCACTTATATTATTAAAGTTATTACTTTAGAAGATCTTAATATTAGTAAATAAAAATACTTTTTTAATTAAAATCAATTTATTATTTAGTTTTAACCCATTATAATCTACTAATAATATATATTGAACGAAGAACATGAAGAACAATTCATCTAAATAGTTTTCATACTTAACCCCTCCTCCCCCCCCCCCCCCCCCCCCCCCCCCCCCCCCCAAAAAAAAAGTATTGTAATGTATTATAAAATGTACTTATGGGTTGATGTAGCTGAAATTAGATTAATTTCCAAAGTATGAAAGTGGTGAAGAAGAAGAAAACGATTCTAAAAATAGGTTAATATAGACGTTTTATTCAATCAAAAGTTTTTAGCGTTTTACAATTAAGGGATCTCCAGAGAGAGAGAGAGAGAGAGAGAGAGAGAGAGAGAGAGAGAGAGAGAGAGATTACCTTTATTGACTGTGGATCTCAGCAGAACTTTCTTCTTCCAGATCTCCTCATGAAGCTCTAGATACCCTCATCAATCGCGTTCATCGCTTTGTAGGTTAACTTGGGGACAAGACCGGCCTTGGATCTGAGTAATACGAGATGAAGTTTCTCCTCTAGATCTCCTTTTTGCTTTGTGTGATACAGATCTCAGTTGCAATGTGGAAAAGCAAACGGTTATTTTCGATCTTTAATTTTGAAAATTGAAAGATCAAAAAGGAAAGGTGGCAATTTTAGATGGAGAGAGAGAGAGAGAGAAATGGAAACGGCGGAATAAGGAAAGTTAGAAATGATTTAGGGTTTGAGTTGCTTTTGTTTTAGTGTTTGTTTTAGTACAAAATCAATCGTCTAATTTGGCAACGGTCATGGACCAATTTTAGAACCAATAGCCCAATCTATAAAGCCCGTTTAAGTCCAGTAACCCAATATAATGTTTAAAGCTGCATGTAAAATGTAATTGGCCCTAGAAGTCCAATGAAATAGATTTTTTGTGTCACAAATAGAAATTGATTTGGGCCTAAATGCCCATTAAAGGTTTAGTTTAACGGGCCAATAAGCCCATAAATTGGTCAATCCAGAAATGTTAACGGCCATATTTCACAATCTATGTAAGCCCAGTATATAATAGTCTGAAGCCCATTATCTTACATTCATTTAGGTAGCCCGCTAAAGTATATTACCCAAGTTAAGTATATTATAGTCGTTTTGTTACCCAGACATAATGTAAGCCCAATATATTATAGTCAGAAGCCCATTAGATTATAGTCGTTTTGTTACCACTTATATAACTACTACATTTCAGACTTATAACCAAAAAAAATCAAAGCATTATAATATCTATAATATATAATCAACGAAGAAGAATATAAATGAAGAACAATCTAGATTAAGACTACATTTCAGACTTATAACCAAAAAAATCAAAGCATGATATATATTTGATATTATACTATATTATTAATGGTTGATCTATCTGAAATTTGTAAAATTTTCAAACAATGAAATCACTGAACCAGACGAAATCACTAAGCATTTGTAAAAAAATTGAACAAAAGGAAATTTAGCATTTCAAACATCAAAAAATATCCAGATAGAGAGAGAAAGGGGGGGAGAGCTTACATTTCTTGAATCTGGAGTTTGCCAGAAAGTTCTTCCAGAACTCCTCATCAACTGCGTCGGTGGGTTTAAATGTAAAGTTGGGGACAACCCTCCAATTGCACTTCTGATCTCCTCATCAGCACGGTGGTAGCTTGGTAAGTACTTAACAGGTAGCTGGAGGCAACCAACCAACCAACAGATAAATGATGAAGAAAACCAACCACCAAACGTATACACGAAATTTCAAATGTGAAGAAAATATCACAAATTAAAAATAATTAAATTATTATACAAATCTTTTAAAATTTAAATCACACAAACCTTGAAAACATTAATTATTAAGTACAATCCCTAATAAAATAACCATTTCTTGCTGCACATCTATTAATTGACAAATATTGGCGTTGAAGAAATGTGTATTACTAAAATATTTGGTCTTCAATCAAACAACACGCGGATACCAAAGACCAGATCTATGGATGAAACTCGCAAGTATCAGATTTAACTCATTCAATTTCTCATCAGCAAGAGATAAAAATCGTTTTCCCCTAATCATGCAAAGCAAAATTCCTCTCAAACAAAACAGAATTTTCACTCACCTCTTCTGCGGCGAGATTTCCAGAGAACTCTAGAACTCCTTCTTGAAGCAAGCTTGATCCCCAAAAATGAGCCCCGATTTTGTAATTCGATTTGCATGTTCAAAGGATATTAATTGGATCTGAAAGATTTGAAAGTAGAAAATCAAAGGATTTGACGGAATGGAGAGAAATAGAAAGAGGAGAGACGTGAAGCCTGTATTTCAAAATAGAAATCGCCATGGATGGCGATATATTAAAAAGGAAAGAATTGTATTGAAGTGTGAAGATAAGATCTGGAAAGGGGAAACGGTGAGGGTTGAAATGGAAATGAGGGAAGTGATTAGGGTTCGGCGTGTGTAAAATGGCCGAGGTTAATGTTATGGGCTTGGCCCAGTTACTTGCATCAGATTATGGGCTTCGTTTATATATGGCTGAGGTTAATGTTATAGGCTTGGCCGAGGTTAACAAATTTGTTGTTAAGTTTGTATTGTTATTATAGTGCACATATCATTAAATATTATCTTAAATATTAGTTTGTATTTTATTTATTTCTTTGTAAAATATATCTGCAAAGTTCCATTAACTATTGTATGTATGAATCAAAACAAAAATAATATAATGTTGCGATTTGGTGAATATTATATACATGACAAGGGATAATTAATTTTAATATAAATAATAACTTTTACATAAATTGGGATTTTTTAGTTTGGCATTTATTTCAGTTATGCATTTATTTTAATTGGTCCTTAAAGCACATTAAACCAATTCAAATTTGCATTAATATTTACATTTATACAAATATCCTTTGGCCAATAAGTCCATTTTAGAATTTACAAATATGTATTATTTTTTTATAATACTAAAATAATTATTTATAATTAAATTATATTTAAATACTTAAATTAAGTAGTTACACATGTTAATGTATTTTTATAAGATTAAAAATAAATGATTGGTATGTAGATTGATTTATTTAAATGTTTATATGTTAGTTTGTCCAGTTTGATTTTGTTATGGAAGAATTAACCCGATATAACAAAAGTTAGATTGGCTGTTATTAGTGAGAACGACAACGGACAAATTCAAATTATACATAAAAACTGTTTATTATCCAGTGAATGACAAATAAATTCCATAATGATTGTAGAATCAGTTGATATATTATAGTTAATTTTTTTTGGGTAATGTAATCATAACTTCTATAAGTGAAAAATTGAAATTAATCGTATTTATATATATACTATGGAACCAGAAGATTGCAGGAGTTCTGTGTGTGCAGTTTTTCAAGTTGTTCGATACTAGAGTCTAGCTTACAAAATCTCAGAAGTTGTTCACTTGGAAGAGCATCGAAACTAACAGGTATTGTATATTTTGTGTTGTTAGATTTCTAATGTTTGATTGTGTTAGGTATTAAAACTAAATCAATAGGGTTCAGTTATATGATTTAGGTTCTACGATACTGAAAACATGCAATAAAACTAATATACTACTGTTCAGTTATATGTTTTAGGTTCCAGGTTACTGAAAACATGCCATAACACTAATATACTAAGTATTCAATGTTTGATTGTGTTATGTATTAAACTAAATCAATAGCAGAGGTAGATATATGATTTAGGTTTTAGGATTAGTTAAATGAACATTTTTATTATGTTTGATCGTTTTATACAAGTATTGATGTAAAAGAGTTTGGCATGCTGTTTATAAGACTACTAATCAATTTTTATGATTAATAAAGTTATGGAGAGGTTTGAAGATATTGATTTGCGACAAAGATAGAAGAGGTATAATACTACAACTAATATATACAAGGAATTTTTAATAATTTGTAGCAATTTTGAACATCGTTCCACATTTAATGTTTTTCGTTTCAATTTCATGTATTATATGATCATTTTTATTATGTTTTATGGTTTAATAGTATTGATGTAAGTGGTGTGGCTATACCTGTTTCAAAGACTACTTAGCCAATTTTTTATTATTAATAAAGTTATGGAGAGTGTCGTCTTTCTTTATATCATTTAGTTTTTGGTATATCTTACATATTGTTTTTCGATTAGTCATGTTTTATTTAAATAACTAAAAAAAATATTGAACCAATGACTCATCGATATTTTTAAACAAAAATTATTTTTACAAATGTAAAAAAAATATAGACAAATCCCGTGCAAGGCACGG
>WOAB01000812.1:0-18950 GCA_027886185.1 Rheum nobile
TCAAACATCAAAAAATATCCAGATAGAGAGAGAAGGGGGGAGAGCGAAATTTCTTGAATCTGGAGTTTGCCAGAAAGTTCTTCCAGAACTCCTCATCAACTGCGTCGGTGGGTTTAAATGTAAAGTTGGGGACAACCCTCCAATTGCACTTCTGATCTCCTCATCAGCACGGTGGTAGCTTGGTAAGTACTTAACAGGTAGCTGGAGGCAACCAACCAACCAACAGATAAATGATGAAGAAAACCAACCACCAAACGTATACACGAAATTTCAAATGTGAAGAAAATATCACAAATTAAAAATAATTAAATTATTATACAAATCTTTTAAAATTTAAATCACACAAACCTTGAAAACATTAATTATTAAGTACAATCCCTAATAAAATAACCATTTCTTGCTGCACATCTATTAATTGACAAATATTGCGTTGAGAGAATGTGTATTACTAAAATATTTGGTCTTCAATCAAACAACACGCGGATACCAAAGACCAGATCTATGGATGAAACTCGCAAGTATCAGATTTAACTCATTCAATTTCTCATCAGCAAGAGATAAAAATCGTTTTCCCCTAATCATGCAAAGCAAAATTCCTCTCAAACAAAACAGAATTTTCACTCACCTCTTCTGCGGCGAGATTTCCAGAGAACTCTAGAACTCCTTCTTGAAGCAAGCTTGATCCCCAAAAATGAGCCCCGATTTTGTAATTCGATTTGCATGTTCAAAGGATATTAATTGGATCTGAAAGATTTGAAAGTAGAAAATCAAAGGATTTGACGGAATGGAGAGAAATAGAAAGAGGAAGAGACGTGAAGCCTGTATTTCAAAATAGAAATCGCCATGGATGGCGATATATTAAAAGGAAAGAATTGTATTGAAGTGTGAAGATAAGATCTGAAAGGGGAAACGGTGAGGGTGAAATGGAAATGAGGGAGTGATTAGGGTTCGGCGTGTGTAAAATGGCCGAGGTTAATGTTATGGGCTTGGCCCAGTTACTTGCATCAGATTATGGGCTTCGTTATATATGGCTGAGGTTAATGTTATAGGCTTGGCCGAGGTTAACAAATTTGTTGTTAAGTTTGTATTGTTATTATAGTGCACATATAATTAAATAATTATATTAAATATTAAGTTTGTATTTTTATTTATTTTCTTTGTAAAATATATCTGCAAAGTTCCATTAACTATTGTATGTATGAATCAAAACAAAATAATATAATGTTGCGATTTGGTGATATATATATACATGACAAGGGATAAATTAATTTTATATAAATAATAACTTTTACATAAATTGGGATTTTTTAGTTTGGCATTTATTTCAGTTATGCATTTATTTTAATTGGTCCTTAAAGCACATTAAACCAATTCAAATTTGCATTAATATTTACAATTTATACAAATATCCTTTGGGCCAATAAGTCCATTTTAGAATTTACAAATATGTATTATTTTTTTATAATACTAAAATAATTATTTATAATAAATTATATTTAAATACTTAAATTAAGTAGTTAAACATGTTAATGTATTTTTATAAGATTAAAATAAATGATTGGTGTAGATTGATTTATTTAAATGTTTATATGTTAGTTTGTCAGTTTGATTTTGTTATGGAAGAATTAACCCGATATAACAGAAAGTTTAGATTGGCTGTTATTAGTGAGAAACGACAACGGACAAATTCAAATTATACATAAAAACTGTTTATTATCCAGTGAATGACAAATTAAATTCCATAATGATTGTAGAATCAGTTGATATATTTATAGTTAATTTTTTTTGGGTAATGTAATCATAACTTCTATAAGTGAAAAATTGAAATTAATCGTATTTATATATACTATGGAACCAGAAGATTGCAGGAGTTCTGTGTGTGCAGTTTTCAAGTTGTTCGATACTAGGAGTCTAGCTTACAAAAATCTCAGAAGTTGTTCACTTGGAAGAGGCATCGAAACTAACAGGTATTGTATATTTTGTTGTTGTTAGATTTCTAATGTTTGATTGTGTTAGGTATTAAAACTAAATCAATAGGGTTCAGTTATATGATTTAGGTTCTACGATACTGAAAACATGCAATAAAACTATATACTAGTTCAGTTATATGTTTTAGGTTCCAGGTTACTGAAAACATGCCATAACACTAATATACTAAGTATTCAATGTTTGATTGTGTTATGTATTAAAACTAAATCAATAGCAGAGGTAGATATAGATTTAGGTTTTAGGATTAAGAGTTAAATGAACATTTTTATTATGTTTGATCGTTTTACAAGTATTGATGTAAAAGAGTTTGGCAATGCATGTTTATAAGACTATAATCAATTTTATGATTAATAAAGTTATGGAGAGGTTTGAAGATATTGATTTGCGACAAAGATAAGAAGAGGTATAATACTACAACTAATATAGTATACAAGGAAGTTTTTAATAATTTGTAGCAATTTTGAACATCGTTCCACATTTAATGTTTTTCGTTTCATTTCAGGTATTATATGATCATTTTTATTATGTTTTATGGTTTTAATAGTATTGATGTAAGTGGTGTGGCTATACCTGTTTCAAAGACTACTTAGCCAATTTTATTATTAATAAAGTTATGGAGAGTGTCGTCTTTCTTTATATCATTTAGTTTTTGGTATATCTTACATATTGTTTTTCGATTAGTCAGTGTTTTATTTAAATAACTAATAAAAAATATTGAACCAATGACTCATCGATATTTTTAAACAAAAATTTATTTTTACAAATGTAAAAAAAATATAGACAAATCCCGTGCAAGGCACGGGTATTACACTAGTGTTGCTTAATTGGGTGAGACCATGACGTTAGAGAAGTTTTGCTCTCATATTATACAGTAGATTATTTACAAAATTTCTATTATTGTTTTTTTTATAAATATACTCTTTTTTCTAATTTTAGTCTTTGTTATGCAAAAAAATTGACCATAAAAAAAATATTTGAACAACTTCAGACATATATCACAAAATTTAGTTAACAAGTTTTATTTTATTTTTTTCAAACTTCTACATATGGTCATGTTGTATAAGTATCAATCTAGTATATATCTACATAATTAGAACTCAATTACGCCACATGATACTCCTAAAAAAATCACCACATGACACTCTCTTATTAAAACCGCCACATGTTATGTTTTCATCATTTTTTAAAATAAATCAAATTACAAATCAAAGATTTTTATACAAAATCTATCATTAATCTCTTCCTAATTTAAATACAAATAAAGGACAAAAATTACAAATTAATCACAAAGATTACAAATTCAAAATTTTCTGATTATATACAAATCCAAAATTTTATAATCTACTATATATCTACTAACCTAGAACACAATTACACATATGACACTCCCTCAAAAAAACCGTCACATGGCTCTCCCTTATTACAACCGCCACATGTCTTTTTTTCATCAATTTATAATTTAAAGATTTTTATCCTAAACCTACCACTAATCTCTTCCTAATTTAAATACAAATCAAGGACAAAGATTACAAGTTAATCACAAAGATTACAAATCCAAAATCTCCTAATTATATACAAATCCAAAATTTTCTAATCTACTATATATCTAATAAACTATAACTCAATTACGCCACATGTCACACCCTCAAAAAAACCGCCACATGGCACTCCCTATTAAAACCGCTACATGTCTTTTTTCATCAATTTATTAAAATAAATCAAATTATAAATCTTTTTTTTTCATCCTAAACCTATCACTAATCTCTTCCTAATTTAATTACAAATCAAGGACAAAGATTACAAGTTAAGTACAAAAAACAGATTCTCATCCTGGAAGAATCATTCAAAAAACGTGTATGCTCTGAATCTCCCACAGCCTTCTGGGACAGAAAGAAGCATCAGGTGTCTCTCCCCTATGAAAAGATTTCAAAGAAATAGACATTCCCACCAAAGCTAGACCCATCCAAATGAACCAAGAACTCCTACAATTCTGCAAACAAGAAATAGACTCCCTTCTAAAGAAACAACTCATAAGACCCTCCAAGTCCCCCTGGAGTGTGCAGCTTTCTATGTTAATAAGCAAGCCGAAAAAGAAAGAGGAGTCCCCAGACTTGTGATTAACTACAAACCTTTGAATAAAGCTTTACAATGGATTAGATACCCCATTCCTAATAAAAGAGATCTCCTCAATAGACTTTTTGATTCTAAGATCTACTCTAAATTTGATATGAAAAGCGGTTTCTGGCAAATCCAAATAGAAAATAGAGACAGGTATAAACAGCCTTCACAGTTCCTTTTGGACATTATGAATGGAACGTTATGCCTTTTGGCTTAAAAAATGCTCCTTCAGAATTCCAAAAAATCATGAATGATATCTTCAACCCTTACTCTAGTTTCACTATAGTCTATATTGACGATGTTCTAGTCTTTCTAATAGCATAGAAGAACATTTCAAACACCTTAATACTTTTTTATATATAATAGAGAAAAATGGGCTGGCTGTCTCGGCCTCAAAAATAAAATTATTCCAAACACAGATAAGGTTCTTGGGTCATAACATCTTCAACCAAACATTCAAACCTATAAACAGAAGCATAGAGTTTACTAACAAATTCCCTGATGAAATAAAAGACAAAAACCAACTACAAAGGTTCCTTGGATGTTTAAATTATATCTCTGATTTCTTCCCTAACCTCAGACAAATCTGTGCCCCTCTGTTTCAAAGACTCAGAAAAAATCCACTCCTTGGACTACTGAGCATACCAAGGTTATCCAACTTCTCAAAGAAAAAGTTAAAACTTTACCTTGTGCTAGTATTCCTCACCCCTCTGCTTTTATGATAGTTGAAACGGACGCCTCAGAATTAGGCTTCGGCGGAATTCTCAAACAAAGATTACCTAACCAAACTAAGAAACCCTTGTTAGATACTACTCTGGTGTTTGGTCTGGACCACAAAAGAACTATAGTACTGTAAAAAAAGAAGTCCTATCTATTGTCTCTTGTATCTAAATTCCAAGATGATTTATATAACAAAGATTTCCTCCTCCGTGTTGACTGCCAATCAGCAAAAGAAATCTTGCAAAAAGATGTTCAAAATCTTGTTTCAAAACAGATTTTTGCTAGATGGCAAGCTATTGTTTCAGTTTTTGACTTCAAAATAGAATTTATAAAAGGAAAAAACAACTCTTTACCAGACTTTCTCACAAGAGAATTCTTACAGGGGAAAACCACAGAGACATAAGATTTCTGTCCATGAGAGATCATTACAAAAGATGCAAAGCACGTCTTGAACAAAGCCTCTGGATACCACCTATAAGAGAAACACTGGAGCTTTACGAAGATCCTTCACTTCGCCAGTTTCTGCAAAAACTCGAAAAGAAAGTCAAAGAAAGGCTTACCTTCCTTTAAAAGACCGCCTCAGGAATGGATCCTAAAGACAGAAAACAGACTCCCCAGGACTACATCAGTCCATCTTCCTCTTCCTCTTTGGTCCCGATGCATAATAGATTCCAAGCTCTCTCAAACTTCCCAGCTCTCCCTACAACCAAGCCCTTGGGGCACCAAAGACTCCTGTCAAAATAGATCCCAAAAGGGACAGTTCTTTCTTCCAATATTTCCTTAAACCACATCCTATTACTTCAGTCTACCTCACACCAGAACATTCTCCCATCTCAAAAGACCAGCTGGAATTTTACACAAAAAGACTCTTTCCTCCTACCCTTCATTGGTTCTCAGATACCCCCTCAAAGACCCAAAAATTCTATGAATTCATCCTAGTTGACTCTGGCTCGGCAGAAATATCTCACACCATGTGTACAATAGACCCCTCACGCATCTCCTTCTCAAAATGCAAGATACTCAATGTCTTGGTCTCCTCTGACTGGACTGACCCCTGGACCCTAAAGTCCTTCTCCCTTCCAAATGCCATTCCTAATCTCCAGGGTATTCTTACCAAGACTACAAAGATGCGTGGGAAAGAACCTTCCTACTTAGGCCTTTTAATCATTCATGGTTCTTCTTTTTTGACAAACACTGCCCCCAAGGTTTCCCAATTTGGTTCTATGAGTGGTGGATTACTTATGGAGCCTCAGAGAAAATTTACCCAGAAAAAATACAAAGAGCCTATTCAACCTACCTTTTCATGCCAAAGACAGGACCTTCACAAAATCTCTTCGCTTCCACAGCGATTTTGGTATAGCATGGATCTTTTGCTGGACTTATGAGACCCTGCAAATTCAACCACAAAGCTATCCCCTCACACTTTGTCGCCGTTTCAAAGTCCGTTGGTGGGAAAAGTTCATTATTTCCACTATAACAGTTGCAAAAGTAGAACTGTTTTTCCAGCAGAAAGGCCAGAGACTGTCAATTAATGATACAACAGTCAAAGCCACTACTTCAGCTCCTACTCCTCCTCCACAAAAGAACCCTTCTCCTACCCTTTCAAAAAACCAGCTCGAGCAACTGAAACAATGGGAAGCCTTTCAAGCCTTTCAAAAATACATGGCTCAAGAAAAGCAAAGTATTACCAATAGCTGCGATGATCCTGACGCCACTCCGTCCCTTCTCCGGCGGATGATCCAGAACAGTTCGCACAAGATCCCTACGCTTAGGTAAACAAAAATAGTTCTATCTGTTCAGCAAGAAAGAAAAGAAAAAAGAAGAGAAAAAGAAAAAGAAGAAAAGAAAAAAGAAGAGAAAAAGAAAAAGAAAAAGAAAAAAGAAAGTTCTTATGTTTTCACTTTATGTTTTCATTTTCAGGGGGTAATCTAGCCTGTTTTTAAATTACCCCTTTGAACATCTTGCTAATTTGATAAAAGACTCAAGAAGTAGATCTCATAAGACAATAGGCCCATCATCAAGAAGGAAGAAGAGCCCAACAAATCAAAAGGCTCAAATACCCATCACAAGACAATAGACCCACCATCAAGATACAACGGAATAGGTCCATCAGAAGGATAGGCCCATCAGAAGAACATGCCCACTTTTATACAAGAAGACAAAAGACCAGCTCAGCACTCCACTCAAGACAACGAGACAAAAGACCAGCTCAGCACTCCACCCAAGGCAAGAAGACAGAAGAAACCAACTCAGTGCTCCACTCACAACAGGAGACTCCACCCGTGAAGAAATAGTACCAAAAATTGGTACGGACAAAGAAAATCAGACTCTCCCCTTTCTCTATAAAAGGCAAAGCCCTCATTTGTTTTGAGGCATCACAATTCAGACTCTCATGTGTTGAGAAACTCACAAAAAACTTCTGAAGCTTAGAAGCCTTCCTCTGGAGCTCCTTCAAGCTTTAGGAAATCATTTCAAGTTACGACAATAGTCCTTGTAAGTTTATTATGATCTTATAAAAGTCCTATGTTTCCAGTTCATATTCTCTCCCTGCTTTTATTATTAAGTTTTCCAGAATAGTCACTATTACGTTTACTGTTCATTGTTCTTAATTTTTACTATTTAAGTTACTGTTCAAAAGTCACTGTACATTACTATTCACGCGTAAAAACTTTGTATTACTGTTCACCTATGTTCCGCTTTACTGCTTTCTTCCTACGCCTTTCCTTACTTTAGATTACCTGGGTTCATTAAGGAAATATTGGAAGAAAGAACTGTCCCTTTTGGGATCTATTTTGACAGGAGTCTTTGGTGCCCCAAGGGCTTGGTTGTAGGGGAGAGCTGGGAAGTTTGAGAGAGCTTGGAATCTATTATGCATCGGGACCAAAGAGGAAGAGGAAGATGGACTGATGTAGTCCTGGGGAGTCTGTTTTCTGTCTTTAGGATCCATTCCTGAGGCGGTCTTTTAAAGGAAGGTAAGCCTTTCTTTGACTTTCTTTTCGAGTTTTTGCAGAAACTGGCGAAGTGAAGGATCTTCGTAAAGCTCCAGTGTTTCTCTTATAGGTGGTATCCAGAGGCTTTGTTCAAGACGTGCTTTGCATCTTTTGTAATGATCTCTCATGGACAGAAATCTTATGTCTCTGTGGTTTTCCCCTGTAAGAATTCTCTTGTGAGAAAGTCTGGTAAAGAGTTGTTTTTCCTTTTATAAATTCTATTTTGAAGTCAAAAACTGAAACAATAGCTTGCCATCTAGCAAAAATCTGTTTTGAAACAAGATTTTGAACATCTTTTTGCAAGATTTCTTTTGCTGATTGGCAGTCAACACGGAGGAGGAAATCTTTGTTATATAAATCATCTTGGAATTTAGAGATACAAGAGACAATAGATAGGACTTCTTTTTTTACAGTACTATAGTTCTTTTGTGGTCCAGACCAAACACCATAGTAGTATCTAACAAGGGTTTCTTTAGTTTGGTTAGGTAATCTTTGTTTGAGAATTCCGCCGAAGCCTAATTCTGAGGCGTCCGTTTCAACTATCATAAAAGCAGAGGGGTGAGGAATACTAGCACAAGGTAAAGTTTTAACTTTTTCTTTGAGAAGTTGGATAACCTTGGTATGCTCAGTAGTCCAAGGAGGTGGATTTTTTCTGAGTCTTTGAAACAGAGGGGCACAGATTTGTCTGAGGTTAGGGGAAGAAATCAGAGATATAATTTAAACATCCAAGGAACCTTTGTAGTTGGTTTTTGTCTTTTATTTCATCAGGAATTTGTTAGTAAACTCTATGCTTCTGTTATAGGTTTGAATGTTTGGTTGAAGATGTTATGACCCAAGAACCTTATCTGTGTTTGGAATAATTTATTTTTGAGGCCGAGACAGCCAGCCCATTTTCTCTATTATATATAAAAAAGTATTAAGGTGTTTGAAATGTTCTTCTATGCTATTAGAAAAGACTAGAACATCGTCAATATAGACTATAGTGAAACTAGAGTAAGGGTTGAAGATATCATTCATGATTTTTTGGAATTCTGAAGGAGCATTTTTTAAGCCAAAAGGCATAACGTTCCATTCATAATGTCCAAAAGGAACTGTGAAGGCTGTTTTATACCTGTCTCTATTTTCTATTTGGATTTGCCAGAAACCGCTTTTCATATCAAATTAGAGTAGATCTTAGAATCAAAAAGTCTATTGAGGAGATCTCTTTTATTAGGAATGGGGTATCTAATCCATTGTAAAGCTTTATTCAAAGGTTTGTAGTTAATCACAAGTCTGGGGACTCCTCTTTCTTTTTCGGCTTGCTTATTAACATAGAAAGCTGCACAATCCAGGGGGACTTGGAGGGTCTTATGAGTTGTTTCTTTAGAAGGGAGTCTATTTCTTGTTTGCAGAATTGTAGGAGTTCTTGGTTCATTTGGATGGGTCTAGCTTTGGTGGGAATGTCTATTTCTTTGAAATCTTTTTCATAGGGGAGAGACACCTGATGCTTCTTTCTGTCCCAGAAGGCTGTGGGAGATTCAGAGCATACACGTTTTTTGAATGATTCTTCCAGGATGAGAATCTGTTTTTGTAAACTAGGGTTTTTAAGTTTTTCTTCTATTTTAAGGTATGCTATTTCCATAACAAGGAATGGATGAAGGATCTTTTCTTAGTTATAAGATTCATGCTTTTGTTTACGGAAGAGGACTGTATAGTAGATATGTTTTTATGTATGACCGGAGAAATGAACTCAAAATTTAATTTTTTACCTATAACAACAGTATGTATGCCATAAACATCTACTGTAAAGGGTAAATTTGTGTTAGGAAGGGTGTTCCAAGGATTATGTCCTGGTTTAAGTCTTTTATTAATATGAAGGAATTGTTAAAACAATACTTATCATTACAAACAGAAGCTCTAGGGATCTTGTAGCTAAGGTTCATTCTACTACCGCTAGCATCAAGGATCTTTTCATGACTTTTATGGTAATATTTTGAAGGAATTAGACCTTCACTAATACAGTTTAGATCTGCTCCGCTGTCTATTAGGGCGACAGTAGAAAGGACGAAGTCTTTATTTTTATGGTAATATTAACATACCATTTCTGAACGTTGATCTTGTTTATAGAAGAGATAAGGGTCTGTTTAGTAAAGAGAGTGAGTTTTATTATCTTCTTGTGTAACTTGGAATTATTGTTAAGGGTTTCAATGTCTTTTTTGAGTCTATTAACTTCAGTTTGCAGATCTTTTATAGTGATGGAGGAGAATGTTTTAGCAGGGGAATTTTTATTGATAAGTTCAGCGAGGGTCTCTTTATCATTACTTTTGGTGATGATATTACAGAATTGGGTTGTACCTGAATCATCTGAGTTTGAAGAATTGATGGCATGAATATCTTCCTTAGAGTCTTTCAAAAGGACTTTTGTAGGTCTATTTTTTAGAGTACTGTTATTACGACAAATTCTTTTGATTCTTTTGATCCAATTATCCATTTTCCTAGATTGATATCTTCTTATAGGTGGGTAATTAGATTTATCATACCTTTTTTTTGGATTAGGATTTTGTTTATTTTTATAAAAAGGAGGTTCAAACTCGTCTAAGTAAAAGGTTTTAGAGGAGTTATCTAATTTTTTCTTATCAGGAGGGTCATATTTCTTCTTAGCATTTTCAGGACAATTACTAGGATCAGTATTGGTTTTATTATTACGTCCTTCAACATAGTTTAAGGACATGGTTCTTCTTTTACAATTAATTAATTTTAAGACACTGAGAGAAGGGTTTAAAGAGGTGTATTTAAGAATTTTATTTTCTATTTTCTGAATTTGAAAATGAGGTCTAGATTTGTCCTGATTAATTTTGAAAGTTTCAGTAATGACTTGATCTTGTATATTCTTAACATCTTTAAAAGTTGCAAGACTGTTGTTAGAAATAATGACCCTAGGATTCTTAAGGGTCTTAGTAGGAATATCTTCATTTTAGTAATAATTTCTAGTAAACGCGGATGAACACTTTGTGTAGATCCTGAAGGTAAAAGGTTCCAAATCTTAGTTAACTCATTTTGGATTTCTATGGACTTTTGTTCTAAAGGGTTTTCTATTCCCTGAATCTTAAGGTAATTAGGAAACCATATGAAGAACAAGATGTTGATCCTATATTTTTCCATATCAGAGTACCATAATTCTCTTATTTTATCTCTGACTATTTGTCTATTTTCATGAACCAATCTTTCTTGATACTGTTTTCAATGGAATCAAAGTCTCTTCTTAGATAATCTTTATCTATTGTGAAAACTGTTTTTGTGAAAAAGTTTATAGGAGATAAAGAATGAAGAGTCAGTTGTTCTTTGTCTAAACTGAGTGTTTCTTCATGACTTTTAACACTAAAGGCTGTTTTAAAGTCTGTCCATCCTATTCTGTAAATAGATTGTATAGACTGTGGTATGTTCCAATCATTATTATTTTCTTCATACAGATTTTCATTACTATGGACGACTGGGGTGCTAGATGAACTAGAACCTCTATGCAGGATCCGCCTAAATTGTAGGGCCATAATTAGTTACGTTTCAGGAACTATTTATCTTAATCGTATGTTTTATTGTTACTAAATGGCGTGGGACCATCGGCCTGGAAACCCTGGGACTACCTCGTCAAGCGGGCTTACCAACGGACTTACGACTAAAACCAAACACGCACGGTCTAGTAACAGTAAAAAGTTCGACCTTGGTAAACAGTAACTGAAGGCGTAAGTAACTATAATACTACAACCGGGGCGAAATGTTGCCTAGTGGCTCTGATACCAAATGAACCCAGGTAATCTAAAGTAAGGAAAGGCGTAGGAAGAAAGCAGTAAAGCGGAACATAGGTAAACAGTAATACAAAGTTTTTATGCGTGAATAGTAATGTACAGTGACTTTTGAACAGTAACTTAAATAGTAAAAATTAAGAACAATGAACAGTAAACGTAATAGTGACTATTCTGGAAAACTTAATAATAAAAGCAGGGAGAGAAATATGAACTGGAAACATAGGACTTTTATAAGATCATAATAAACTTACAAGGACTATTGTCGTAACTTGAAATGATTTCCTAAAGCTTGAAGGAGCTCCAGAGGAAGGCTTCTAAGCTTCAGAAGTTTTTTGTGAGTTTCTCAACACATGAGAGTCTGAATTGTGATGCCTCAAAACAAATGAGGGCTTTGCCTTTTATAGAAAAAAAGGGGAGAGTCTGATTTTCTTTGTCCGTACCAATTTTTGGTACTATTTCTTCACGGGTGGAGTCTCCTGTTGTGAGTGGAGTACTGAGTTGGTTTCTTCTGTCTTCTTGCCTTGGGTGGAGTGCTGAGCTGGTCTTTTGTCTTCTTGCCTTGAGTGGAGTGCTGAGCTGGTCTTTTGTCTTCTTGTCTTGAGTGGAATGCTGAGCTGGTCTTTTGTCTTCTTGCAAAAAAGTGGGCATGTTCTTCTGATGGGCCTATCCTTCGGATGGACCTATTCTTCTTTCGTTGTGTCTTGATGGGTATTTGAGCTTTTTGATTTGTTGGGCTCTACTTCCTTCTTGATGATGGGCCTATTGTCTTATGAGATCTACTTTTTGAGTCTTTTATCAAATTAATAAGATGTTCAAAGGAGATAATCTAAAACAGGCTGGATTACCCCTGAGATGAAAACATAAAATGAAAACAAAAAAACTTTCTTTTCTCTTCTTTTTCTTTTCTCTTCTTTTCTTTTTCTTTTTCTCTTTCTTTTTCTTTTTTACTTTTCTCTTCTTTTTCTCTACTTTTCTCTTCTTTTTCTCTCTTTTTTTTTTTTTTTTTCTTTTCTTTTCTTTCTTGCTGAACAGATAGAACTTTTATTGTTTACCTTTGCGTAGGGTTCTTGTGCTAGGTGTCTCTATGAGTGTCGGGAATGCTTATGTCATCCCAGTCTTCGGTGTCAAGCATATCTTCATCTTCTTGTTTAAATCATCTTCCAGGGAAATGAATTTTCGCCAATCCGCAAACTGGCCATCCCCGCTGAAAGGTAGCCATATTCTCCATTTATCTGGAACCCAGATTTGTGTATAATGTCCTTCTGCTGCCAATCTACACGCCTTCCATCCACTGTAGAGGTATGCATTTTTGTAGAAGAAGGAAACGTCTTGGTGGCGCCTATAGAGCTCATGTTCCTCGTGTATTGTAAAGTTGGTGGGTAGCAGACCTACCCAGTCTCTCCAGTCTTCATCCTTTGAAACACCATGGGAGAAAAACATATACCCTTTTTGACGGAATCATGGTGAATTCCGTTACTTTTGGGAGGGTAGCTTGGACGTAGGCAACTGTTGGACCAAAAGTTGCCATGTTACTTCCTATTAACAGGAACTTTTCTCCAAAGGCCTGCAGGATCTCTTCTATTCTTCCTTCAATATTGGGTAGGAAACTGATACTGTGGACCATACCTAGGTGGAAGAATTTTAGAATAAGGTCTTTGGGCATGGTGCAAGTGTTTAGGTAAAGGAGGATCTTCAGAAGTCCGCCTGTCATCATTGTTGAGCCCCCTGCTATTGGTTTAATAGTAGAGAATTGCCGAACAGTGACTCCCTTGAATTTCCACCCTGGTTCACCGAAGTACATTTGGATAAGCTTTCTGAGCTTGTATAAGGTCTGCCAAATGGCCTTCTTCTGTTTTTTGTATTAGAACCTCTTTTCCCTGGGGCCAGGCATCAGGAGTGGTGTAAGTGCTTCTTGTGTTGGTGTGTCGAGGAGACGAGTTTGGAGATTCTTCCAACGTCTACCTGTAGCAATGGTTAGTTGTTCACCCAAATCTTTTTCCCTTTTTTCTTTCTCTCTTATCACATTTCCATATTCGTGGAAGTGGATACTGAGTGTATTTAAGGCTTGTACTTTTTTCTTGGCTGCATGGGGCATAGTAGGAAGCCTCAAATGTTATTCAGCAAACCAAGTTGTTCTGTGGAGAGCAAAAGTCCTTGTAGCGGTCTGAAGTTGCTTTTGGCTGTAACTTGGGAGGAAGGTGAAGGTAAAACCTTTTCCTTTCCTTGCGGGAGGGAGATCTCATTTTTAAAACCTGAAAACTTTAAAACAAGTTAGAAATCACTGTATGTCTGTGACACTGTAGGGATTTGAAAGAGTTTAATGTTACAAGTACTCTTGTTAAAATGTTTTAGGTTCTGCTAACAGATGCAGACTGTAGGGTAGATATATCATTATGTTCAACCGCAGCAATGAACTTAAAACTAATCTTTTTTCCATTACTGTTGTATGTAGGCCAAATCTATCAACAGTGAACGGACAGATTTGTGTCTGTGTCAGAAGGGTGTTCCTAGGATTATTTGCTGATTTAAGCCTTTTATTAATATGAAGGAGTTGTGGAAACAATGTTTCTCATTACAAATAGAGGCTTTAGGGATCTTGTAACTAAGGTTCATACGACTACCACTAGCATCAAGAATTTTTTCACGACTCTTGTGGTAATACTTTGAAGGGATTATTCCTTCACAGATACAGTTTAGATGGCTCCACTGTCAATGAGAGCAACTGTAGAAAGAGTGAAGTCTTCTATTTTTATGGTAATATGAACATACCATTTTTGAAAGTTGATCTTGTTTATGGCCGCAATAAAAGAATCTTCAATGACGGGATGTTCTTCTTCATTTTGTTGAGAACGGGGGCTGGAGTAAGGGTTTTTAGAAAATTCTAGGTGAGCTATTCTAGCTTCAAGTTCAAGATCTTGGTCTCATTTAGTAATAATTGTTGGTTAAGGGATCCTATGTCTTTTTGATTTATTGACTTCAGCTTGTAGGTCTTTCAAGGTAATGGAGGAAAATATCTTAGTAGGTGATTTTTTATTAATAATTTTGGATATGCTAAAAGGTTCTTCAAGTTGGGGTTGTTGTTTTTTAAATATTAGTTCTTTTAGCTTCATGAAGTATTCTCGTTTTATTTGAGGATCTTCAAGGGTATCGATAAGCTCTAAAAGGGCTCTCTTTCACCACTTTTGGTGATAACATTGCAGAATTGGGTTGTTCCTGAATCCTCAGTTTCTGAAGTATCAGGGGCATAAAATTCATTCTCAGAATCCTCCAAAAGGATTTTAGTGAGTCTATCTTTGGGTACTATCATCTTGACAGATTTCATTGATCTTTTGTTTGAGACTGCAATTGTCTGCCTTATGGCCTGGTTTTCCGCATTTAAAACAGATAATCTTTTTATTAGTCTGTCTTGGTTGGAATTTCCTTCTAGGTGGGTAACTAGGCCTTTCATAATTATTATCAAACTTTCTGTGTTTATTTTTATGACCCTTTTTATATTTATAAGAAGGGGGTCTATTTTGGCAAGGCCAAAAGCCTCACAGAAGTTACCTAGTTCTTTTCTTCTAGATCCTTTTCTCTACCATATTTGGCCTAGATTTTTAATTCGGAGCAAAGGGCTAACCCTTCTTTTTTGACAAAAGCCGTTAATTGGCCATAGGTCATATCTTTCCAAGGAATTTCTTCTGTTTGAATTTCATCTATTTTCTGGATTATCCTATCAGCAAATAAGTTGGGAAGACCAGTAACAAATCTTTCTTTCCAATATCCCTTATTGCAATCATTTCTTTGAGACGTAGAGTAGGACAGGAAAACATCTTTATACCATCTATAGTAATAGGGTCTTACATCTTAGATTAGAAAGGATCTCTCTATTGGCTTGGATTTCCTCCCTAGGGTTGCCTATGAAGTGCATACTTTGGTGTATATAAGTTGGTGGACAGGTTCTGGTTCACCATTATCATTGGTAAAATCTAGGATCTCTTCTCATTGAAACAGGATCAAGAAAGTTTGGTTTTTGAAAATAGACAAAATAGTCAGAGATAAAATAAGAGAATTATGGTATTCTGATATGGAAAAATATAGGATCAATATCTTATTCTTCACATGGTTTCCTAATTACCTAAGATTCAGGGAATAGAAAACCCTTTAGAACAGAAATCCATAGATGTCCAAACAAGGTTAACAAAAACCTGGAATCTTTTACCCTCAGGATCTACACAAAGTGTCCATCCCCTCTACAAGGAATAAAATTATTACAAAAGATGGAGAGGTTCCTGCTGAACCTTTCAAAAATCCTAGAATTGGTACTCCAGACAACAGTCCCGCTACCCTAGAAGATGTTAAGAAAATACATCACAACACAACTATTCTAACCAAATCCTCCACACAATAGCCGAACAAGTTGAATTAATACATGATAAAATCAGTACGGAAACTATCAAATTCCCTAAAGACATCTCTAGACCTCATTTTCAAATTCAGGGGATAAAAAAGGAGATCATTAGTAACACTTCCCTTAATCCTTCTCTTAGTCTCATAGAATTAATCGATCAAAAATTAAAAATGTTACGATTAATTGTATCGAGGACTGTAACAATTGTTCCAACACAAACTCAAACAGTTCTCAGACAACTCTGAAAGAGAAGATTGCCCATCTGGTGATAAGGCAATTGAAACCTTACAAACCTGCTTTGAGGAAAACCCCATTACCATTAATAGGATAAGAAACAACCATGATAGACCTCAAGCACACAGAAAAATATTTAGGAACACAGACACTAGAAACTTCTATCCTAGACCTACTCCTCCTGACCTTCAATATGAAGAGAGATCTAAGTTTAGATCCACAGATTATAATGGACAATCTATCTATGAATGGAATATAGATGGAAAATCCGAACATGAAATACTTAATACCTTACAAGAAATGGGTATGGCTAATGTAGCCTATACAGTTGGTAGAAAAGACCCCAAAACCTGTTTTTCACTTTTAACTACTGGATTACAGGCCAGCTTAGAATAATTCCAAGTTACAACAAGAAGATAATAAAACTCTCTTTACTAAACAGACCCTTATCTCTTCTATAAACAAGATCAACGTTCAGAAATGGATGTTAATATTACCATAAAAATAAAAGACTTCGTCCTTTCTACTGTCGCCCTAATAGACAGCGGAGCAGATCTCAACTGTATTAGTGAAGGTCTAATTCCTTCAAAATATTACCATAAAAGTCATAAAAAGATCCTTGATGCTAGCGGTAGTAGAATGAACCTTAGCTACAAGATCCCTAGAGCTTCTGTTTGTAATGATAAGTATTGTTTAACAATTCCTTCATATTAATAAAAGACTTAAACCAGGACATAATCTTGGAACACCCTTCCTAACACAAATTTACCCTTTTACAGTAGATGTTTATGGCATACATACTGTGGTATAGGTAAAAAATTAAATTTTGAGTTCATTTCTCCGGTCATACATAAAAACATATCTACTATACAGTCCTCTTCCGTAAACAAAAAGCATGAATCTTATAACTAAAAGATCCTTCATCCATTCCCTTGTTATGGAAATAGCATACCTTAAAATAGAAGAAAAACTTAAAAACCCTAGGTACAAAAACAGATTCTCATCTGGAAGAATCATTCAAAAAACGTGTATGCTCTGAATCTCCCACAGCCTTCTGGACAGAAAGAAGCATCAGGTGTCTCTCCCCTATGAAAAAGATTTCAAAGAAATAGACATTCCCACCAAAGCTAGACCCATCCAAATGAACCAAGAACTCCTACAATTCTGCAAACAAGAAATAGACTCCCTTCTAAAGAAACAACTCATAAGACCCTCCAAGTCCCCCTGGAGTTGTGCAGCTTTCTATGTTAATAAGCAAGCCGAAAAAGAAAGAGGAGTCCCCAGACTTGTGATTAACTACAAACCTTTGAATAAAGCTTTACAATGGATTAGATAACCCATTCCTAATAAAAGAGATCTCCTCAATAGACTTTTTGATTCTAAGATCTACTCTAAATTTGATATGAAAAGCGGTTTCTGGCAAATCCAAATAGAAATAGAGACAGGTATAAAACAGCCTTCACAGTTCCTTTGGACATTATGAATGGAACGTTATGCCTTTTGGCTTAAAAAATGCTCCTTCAGAATTCCAAAAAATCATGAATGATATCTTCAACCCTTACTCTAGTTTCACTATAGTCTATATTGACGATGTTCTAGTCTTTTCTAATAGCATAGAAGAACATTCAAACACCTTAATACTTTTTTATATAGAATAGAGAAAAATGGGCTGGCTGTCCGGCCCTCAAAAAATAATTATTCCAAACACAGATAAGGTTCTTGGGTCTAACATCTCAACCAAACATTCAAACCTATAAACAGAAGCATAGAGTTTACTAACAAATTCCCTGATGAAATAAAGAGCAAAAACCAACTACAAAGGTTCCTTGGATGTTAAATTATATCTCTGATTTCTCCTAACCTCAGACAAATCTGTGCCCCTCTGTTTCAAAGACTCAGAAAAATCCACTCCTTGGACTACTGAGCATACCAAGGTTATCCAACTTCTCAAAGAAAAGTTAAAACTTTACCTTGTGCTAGTATTCCTCACCCCTCTGCTTTTATGATAGTTGAAACGGACGCCTCAGAATTAGGCTTCGGCGGAATTCTCAACAAAGATTACTAACCAAACTAAAGAACCCTTGTTAGATACTACTCTGGGGTTTGGTCTGGACCACAAAAGAACTATAGTACTGTAAAAAAAGAAGTCCTATCTATTGTCTCTGTATCTCTAAATTCCAAGATGATTGATTTATTAACAAAGATTTCCTCCTCGTGTTGACTGCAATCAGCAAAGAATCTTGCAAAAGATGTTCAAAATCTTGTTTTCAAAACAGATTTTGCTAGATGCAAGCTATTGTTTCAGTTTTTGACTTCAAAATAGAATTTATAAAAGGAAAAAACAACTCTTTACCCAGATTCTCACAAGAGAATTCTTCAGGGGAAACCACAGAGACATAAGATTCTGTCCATGAGAGATCATTACAAAAGATGCAAAGCACGTGAACAAGCTCCCTGGATACCACCTATAAGAGAAACACTGGAGCTTTACGAAGATCCTTCACTTCGCCAGTTTCTGCAAAAACTCGAAAAGAAAGTCAAAGAAAGCTTACCTTCCTTTAAAAGACCGCCTCATGAATGGATCCTAAAGACAGAAAACAGACTTCCCCAGGACTACATCAGTCATCTTCCTCTTCCTCTTTGGTCCCGATGCAATAGATTCCAAGCTCTCTCAAACTTCCCAGCTCTCCCCTACACAAGCCTTGGGGCACCAAAGACTCTGTCAAA
>WOAB01000814.1:0-14885 GCA_027886185.1 Rheum nobile
ATTGTGGCTGGAGGTTGTGCGAATTAGGTTTAAATAGAGTGAACCTAAGCCAAGATCACAAACCCTATCTTACAAGGAAATAAATAATATCTCGAAATAAATAATAAAAAGAAAGAACAAAATACGGAAGCTGCTTCTTGACTCCAAATCTTCGTGCAAGCATCTCGGCTTCTCTATTTGCAGCTTCGGCCCATCACACGCAGCGGCCCATCTCCAAATGCATCAGCGGCCCAATATCAGCCTTCCAATTCCAGCAATCACCACGCGGCGTCCTCTTAATTAATTGCTTCAATTCACGTGGTTGGACGCGGGGCGCCAGCTTTATCTGAGACCCACCGCCGGGTCGCGGTGGCTTCTGGCGCGGGGCGGTGACTTTTCAGCTTCTGCGACACTTTAGTAAAAATGTCATAACTTTTGATTCCCAACTCGGATTGCTCTCATATTCTGAGTACTTGCAGTAGACTTCAAGATCTAACTCCTCGAATTGGAATCACTTCATTGGACATCTGAGTAGAGAGAACGAACCATTTGAATTGAGCATATTGTTCTTCTACTCTTCAATACACTTCAAACCTCTATAAATCCCATGATTTCTTCACTCCTCCACTCTAACTCCATAATCCACGATTGTGCTCTAAATCCATCCAAATGGCGCCTCAAACCTGGTAATAATCCCTAGATATGTGCTCTAAATAGCACTTATCAAATCCCCCATGCTTAAACCTTGCTCGTCCTCGAGTAAGCTAAAGTAAACCTACTCCTTCAATCAATCCCCAAGGTTCAGGAAGCATAGAAAACTCAACCTCCAAGAATCATACCAAACAATAAACTCCAGGCAGCCATACAAATAAGCTCAGCACAACACAACACAACTCAATAAATCTCAACACCCCACACAACCAAGCTAAAAGGAAAGCAGAGTACTTCCCCCAAGCTTATCCCAAACACAATAGAGTGAAAAAATCTAATCTATCTCCCATCTATCTTCTTATCTCTCCAGAGTGACCTACCCGAATCCTCCTATAACTCCTCTTCTTATGACGCCTCGCCAAGAATAATGAGAAATCCTAAAATCACTCTTCTTCTTTTTCACTCATTTTGCCAAGGCGCCCTTTCGGGTTTTCACCAAGCCACTCATTTCATTTTCCAATAGATGTACTCACATAAGCTCACGTCACTCTTGACCACATATTACCCCAGCCTAATGCTGATCCAAGCCACCTGCTTATTACCTAGGCCGCCCTTTCGGGTTTTCGACCTATCCCAGGATTTTTATGTATGCCTTTTTTCAATTTTTTGGCTTTTTTCATTTTATATTCATTTTTCTCCTCAACGACGTAGCAAGTATAAACTCTCCCCTATGCTTAAACATTGCATTGTCCTCAATGTAATGAAAGACAAAAGAATAGAAGCATAGGGAAAAGCAAAAAATAACTCACTAACGTCGCCAAGTTGCTTGGACACTTCCGTTGTTGCTGGCGGTCTTCTCAATAAATGCCCAGGTCTCTGGTGTTGGGCGGGTGTCTTTATCAACTCCAAAATCTTCTCCTACCGTGCAACCAAAAGGGAACCACTTTGGTGAATAGTGGTATAGCAAAGATGTCGGGGTTGCACGGCCTTCTAGGAACACATGGTGGAGCTCAAATATAATCATGGTGGGGGCTCTAGCGTTCCTCCTCCTCAGCTGTCGAATGTAGGGCCATCATCGTTGCCAAATAATGTGTGAGGCTAAGGTTTCCTCCTTGACAACATGATGCGCACCATCTCCGTGGTGACTCTGGACAGCTCGGTAAAACTTTTTTTTTTTTGATTTTTTTTGTCTCCCCGTTTAAGGTTTTTTCGGGGAGCGACTAGTGCAAGGACAGGAGAGACTTACATTGGTGTGGAAACACCTTCTTCAATAGGCATAGGTCTCCTCCCTGTAGGTTAGTCGGAAACAAAACAAGAACAAAAACAAAGCAAAACAAGCAAAACTAATGCAGGAAATAAAGAAAGAAAAACAAAGAAAGTAAAACATACCTCGGTTGCCTCCCGGACAGCGCCTTAGTTATTGTCATGGCTTGACATCCTACTCCAACTCTCAACTTGGGTTGCTCAAAGCAACTAAACTCCTGGGATCTATATCAGGGGGATGCCTCTTTGTATACTCCCTGTTGAGCCTTTCCCCCAATCTTGTGCAATTGTTGATGGCTGGATCACTCGTCGTATCCATGAATGCACTTGCCATCTTTCGAAACGGTCTACCCAGCATCTCAGGGCCTGCATGCTTATCTTGCCCCGTATCCAGTATGGAAAAATTCGCCACCTGCATCAAGTTCTCCTTCTTGTGCTACCCTTTTGCTCTTCTTGATTATGCCCAGCACCTTTAATATTCCTTGCAGCGAGGGATGCTGTCCGCCAGATGGACCAAAGGGTGGTTGCCTTGCAACTACTGAAGGTGTCAAATAAGCCTTTGTCGCTCTCCACCTTTTGGGTGTCCTTCAGAGCCTCAGGGAAGGGTATATCGGGTTGCAGCGCAACAAGCGGGAAGGAGTTAAGACGCAAAAACTCATCATAGGCAGCCTCCAGAGGATCGGGACTGCCGGGGCGATTGTCTCTGGAGTATTTCGCGAACACAGCACTCCTCCTCATCGTCGCTCCACTCATCTCCAAAGAAGTTCTCCTCCTCAGAAAGCACCTGCCATGCAACCCCGTAATGATCTACCCAAACCTCACCAGCATATCTGAAATTTTGGATATCGGGTCGCGGTGGTAAATCAATAGGAGGCACTCCGTCCACCGCGGGGCAGTAGTCATTGCCGCGGGGCGGTGAGGGTCGCGGTGGGATACTGAGGCACGTCGCCGGGTCGCGGTCATTCTCGCCGCGGGGCGGTGAGATAACTGGGATCTCACGCCGGTTGGCGGTGAGAGGTGACGCAGGGCGGTGGGCGATGTTCTCCATCTCACGGTCGCTCTCTTTTTCAGCTGACTTCGACTCAATCAACGCTTGACTCAGTTGGTTAACTTGGCTTTGGAGATTAGAAATCGCCTCTTGCTGTTGGTAGTCATTCTGAGCCATGGTTATTTGCAGTGTGGACACGGTTCTGGGCCATGGTTGTTTTCATTGATGACACGGTCTGGGCCATGGTTGTTTGCATTGATGACACAGTCTGGGCCATGGTTGTCATACTTTGAATCAGAGCGCTGAGCACATCGGCATTGGGTGCATGCGAGAACTGTGGTTGATTTCCATACGGAGCTGGGTTATGGTTCTCCCTCCACCCTGAGTTGTAGGTGTCCAGATAGTGCTCCTGCCTCGGTCCCTGCGAGTTCACACCTCGACGTGCATTTACTGCTGCTCTGAATACAGGAAGTCCTGGACAATCGTCAGTGGTGTGCAGCGTATCGCGACAGATTCTGCAGGCACTAGGGAGTTGGGTAGTGTCCCCTCTCTGGCGAGAATGAGCAGGGGCCTGGTCTTTCGTGCGGTTCTCCCCCGAACTCCATATCTGTATCAAAAGCAAAAGAGAAAAACAAAAATTAGTAGCACGGGTGTGGACTGTAAGATAGGTCCACACCAAAGTAAACACACCACAAACAAACACACAGAAAAAATCAATCTTGGCCTCCCCGGCAACGGTGCCAATTTGATAGGTTTTTGTCACGACACCTAAACAAATAAAATCCTAACAAACCTAAACAAGTAGTAGAGGCAAGCAAGGGTCGAATCCACAGGAGGAAGTGATCATTCATGTGTTTATGAGCATGCAAAGTAACAAAGGAAGGGGTTTTTGATTATCAAGCAAAGTAACAAAGATGCAAGCTTTAGAGAAAGAATAAGAATGATGGGTGTGAGTATTCCACCAGACAAATATCCACACTGCAAAGGAAACAGGTTGGTCCACTGAAATCTATTAAATCCAAGTTCTTTTCTCAATCTTATAGTTGTTCCCATCCTGATCTTAAGTACTACTCATTCTCACAGTTGTCAATAGACTTATTACTATGCCAATGGTAAATACATCAGTCACGCCTGTCACGCAGTACCAGGACCGGGTACATTACACCAACAAAGCAATAGCAATGCACACAAGGATATAGGATACATGCAAGTAGAAAGACGTACAAGTACTCACTCCCCTACTTAACATGCACTGATTCTCACTCACAATCGTACACTCGAATCCCTATACGCACAATTGTGTTTGCCACTAGATATGCACTCGGAACCCCTATATGCAATCCTAGCACTATGATAGATGTCGATAAGCCTAGTTAGCAACTCTGGATAAACCAACATAAATCAATAGACAATATAACCAAGAGAATCAAACCAACACTTATAAGATATAGAACAAGAATAGAAATCTCACAACCAATCCATTGCAATGCTTCAATTGTCTAGCGAAATAAAGGTGTTTTAGTTCTCCATGGGTTGGAAAACTACGAACTAAGTCTCCCCAAAGGAGAATTGTAACTTGAAATCTAATCTAATTGTGGCTGGAGGCTGTGCGAATTAGGTTAAATAGAGTTAACCTAAAGCCCAAGATCACAAACCCTATCTTACAAGGAAATAAAATAATATCTCGAAATAAAATAATAAAAGAAAAGAAACAAAATACGGAAGCTTGCTTCTTGACTCCAAATCTTCGTGCAAGCATCTCGGCTTCTCTATTTTGCAGCTTCGGCCCATCACACGCAGCGGCCCATCTCCAAATGCATCAGCGGCCCAATATCAGCCTTCCAATTCCAGCAATCACCACGCGGTGTCCTCTTAATTAATTGCTTCAATTCACGTGGTTGACGCGGGGCGCCAGCTTTATCTGAGACCCCACCGCCGGGTCGCGGTGGCTTCTGGCGCGGGACGGTGACTTTTCAGCTTATGCAACACTTTATTAAAAACGCCATAACGTTTTATTCCCAACTCGGATTGCACTCATATTTTGAGGACTTGCAGTAGACTTCAAGATCTAACTCCTAGAATTGGAATCACTTCATTTGGACATCTGAGTAGAGAGAACGAAACCATTTGAATTCAGCACATTGTTCTTCTACTTTTCAATACACTCAAACCTCTATAAATCCCATGATTTCTTCACTCCTCCACTCTAACTCCATAATCCACGATTGTGCTCTAAATCCATCCAATGGCGTCTCAAACCTGGTAATAATCCCTAGATATGTGCTCCAAATTAGCACTTATCAGGCTCGGTGTGTGCATGTGGTTTTCAGAATGTGTGCATGTCTGGGAACAGTTGTTAATTCTAGAGACATGTGTGCATATCAAATACACATCTGTGTGCATACGCGAAAAGTGTGTGTGCACATATAACCAACAAGGTGGATGATTTCCTGGGTATGAACACATGATTTCTGCGGTATGAACACATGATTCCTGGGCTTATATTTGATACGCACACAGCACGTATTGGATATGCACACAACAAGGTGGATGATATGCACACAATAGTCTATTTGACATGCACATAACGAGTATTTGATATGCACACATGGTTTGTGTGCATCAACACTTGAGACCATATGCACACACGAGGTATGCACACATGGTTTGTGTGCATCAACACTTGAGACCATATGCACACACGAGGTATGCACACGATAGTGTAATGGATGTGCACACGATAGGTTATTTGGTATGCACACATGGTTTGTGTGCATCAACACTTATTTCCATGTATGCACATGACTTGAGACCATATGCACACACGGGGTCTGCACACGATAGTATAATGGATGTGCACACGACAAGTTATTTGGTATGCACACACATGTGTGCATACCAACACTTGTTTTCGGGTATGCACACGACCCGAGACCATATGAACACACGGAGTATGCACACATCAGTATAATTGATGTGCACACACAGGTTATTTGATGTGCACACAAGTCCTCTAAGCATAAACACTATGTTAAAGGCATTCACAATTTCAGAAACCATATGCACACACACATAGTTACATATGCACGCAACAGTGCATCTGATATGCACACACACGTTATATGATATGCACACACAAATCGATTTTTCTGGGAAAAAAATTGACTTGGAATTTTTTTTTTCTGAATTATTCGCGAATTATACGCGAAAAATTCGGCAATGGTACTGCAAGGCCGAATTGAAAGCTTTTCCCTATAAGGGCGCGCGCCTCCGCCACTGTTCACTCCGTTTTTTTGTTTTTTCCCTCTATTTTTTTCTTCTTCTCTTCATACATCCTCAATCCTATCATGAAGCACCGTCCTCACCGGAACCGGACCCTTATTTACACTCCTTCTCTTTTCAATCAAGAGGATTTATAAAACGATATGAAGCTTGGAATTGTAAATAAGAAAATTATTATGTGTGAGTTGTAACCGATTTTCTCAAAAAAATAGACCATACATGGATGTAACCTATGTATATACTTTATTGCACTAATATTCTCAAGCAAAAAAATATTTACTTAATGATGGGATTTATTTTCTAGGTTGTAACATATATGCATTTATGTAGAAGATATTAAACGTTGTAACTGATGCTTTTGAACCATTCACTTTATTTGATGTCATGATAACTTCTATGTGTTGGAGTTCTTTCGAATTATTGCAAATTACGTTTTAGGTCAAATAGTTGTCTTTTCATTTACAACTTTTCTTATACAGAGGCTAAATGGTGCAATTATTTTAGAGAAAGTTTGATCAATCCTACCGTAATATAATAATAATGTTAATTTAAATTTTTACCATTTTAACTTTACATCTAGTGAATGTGATTGCCAAAATAGAGTACTACATTATAAGAAATATATAAAGATACGATCTATATTTTATTTTCATAAGACTTTATACTATATTATATAATATAAATAAGATGCTTATAAATGTTTACAGATGATAAATGTTTATAAAGGTAATACAATAATAATTATAATATAGAATAGAATATGTATTTTTTCTTCTTCTAATTCTAGCTTGTATGCATTGATTGTCATAAAAACTTCTTTTTTAAGATCATAATAGAGATAATATAGATTAGTTTAAGATTAAATTAAAAATAATTTAAATTTTGTATCATTTAAGAGGAGGGACATTAATTGTCAAGAACTCTATTTTAAACTACACTAATCTACTACAAGCTTTTTAAGCTGAATTGACATATTTTTTATCGAGCACTCGTAAAATAGATTAAATATTAAGCTATGTTAATCTCAAAAAAACTTTATTGTTTGGAGTTAAGTTAGTAAGTGATATAAATAAGTAAAACATCACACTACAAACCTTTATAAATTAAACATTCTTAAACATAATTTCAGCTCTTTTGATGCCATATTTAAAACCCTTTTGAGCTTTTCACTTTGGTGGTCTTTCTAACAAATTAGGCCCTAATTTGCTTTGCTTTTCCCACAGATCAATAAAATACCCAAAAATGAATGGTTGCTTTTTTAGCTTAACCCCGGATTAAAGGTCAAATCATGTTCTTCTCTTCTCCAAAGGCAGTATGGTGACTTCTCTTTTAGCACTTCCCAGAATTTCAGGACTTTGGCTCACAATTACATCCTTTTACTAATAAACATGATAATTAACAATGAATTTATATAGTACTAAATAAAAGTAAGACGTACTAATTGATGTGAAAGGCGCAAAGAAGCCATCCAACATCTGTCTGGGCACTGGGCAGTGCCCTTTCATTCTCTCCTTTCCTAAAAACACACCACAACTTTTTAACATATTTCAATCTCTTCACTAATACATGTCAATCAATTCTTATTACTGTAAAAACTTTTTTCCTTAAAAAAAATCGATTTATGGAATATAAAGGCAAGCCCATGATCCCGGCTCGGGACTCTGATGGTTACAGGTTTGTTTGATAAACTAATTGATAAAGACATTATTAGTGATAAATGATTTTTAAGAATAAGAGATTTTATAACTTTGGTTTTTGTGTTCAAAAATATGATTTTAAGCTTGTAATTTTGTAAAAAAATGTCATTATAAATGATGATGGCCAAACACCATTTTTCTAGAATTTTTTTATAATTTAAAATGTCATTATAAATTACTATGATAAACAAATCCTACTTTAATTCAATATCTAAAACCTTCTTTGGACCCTATTTAGAGGTTATATATGGAGGGTTTGATGTGCAGAATCATATTATTTAAGTACGTTATACAAAAAGACTTTCTTACATAATTATAATATGTCAAAAAAAACATGCCACTTAATTCTCCCCTCAATTTAAATAGGGCGGTAACGGTATGATTCGTGCTAGAAGTATATATATATGTGGATACTTGATTCTTGTAACAAATTAAATATCCCATCCAAGTTAAGATAGGTCTGTTTAGTACCAAGTTGGTCAGATTAGGAGTGTTTATATTGGAAAAAAAAAAAACAGTCTATAACTCTATAAGTACCAAATGCAGATTTGATGCTCATATTGAAGAATATAGATCCCACTAAAATCTATGGTGGAAGAATGTTAGTGAATCAGCGCCAACCATGATGAGAATAACAAAATATGCACAGGAAGCTTCAAATAATCAAATGTTGTGTTTCCAAAACAGAGCCCTAACCCTAATTAAGGAAAAATCTATCAATAACTTTCTTTTTCTTTTCTTCACTTCATTGGCACTCTGCCTAGTTTATGACCCTTAGCTTTTCTATGACCATCTTCTAGTTTACATTCTGAGGCTTTTGAACTTTTTAACTTTAAGACTTTGACAATTGCTCTTTTCTAAAGTACAAATTTCAGCTTTGAATGCCTTGCAGAGCCCAAAGATGGAATCCATATTTTTTTTAAGTATTAAAAACAAACCCTTTACAAACTTCAATATTCAGGGTTCGTTTAAACTTTAAATAATGTATTATGTATGTTTTTCGAAAACGGATCCTTAGTGATGAATTCAAAAGCATCCAAATTAAGTTAGGTCTCTCCCTAAAGCCTTGTTCTTCTTCTTTCAATTTATAAAATAAACAAAGTAATTCACGCCAAAAAATTTCCAAATGATATTATTGTTATAATTCAGAATAAATAATAGGCAATAAACAATGTTTTGCAGCAAAAAGTATATACAATTTTATAGTTAAAAGTTTTTGTCTTTGAACACAATCTCAAACTATGAAGACAAGTGACTGTGATAATAATCTTGGACACAAGCTTAGTGGTCATATTCAGTCGTGTACTCTTGTGTAGTCATTTTTGGCCCAAACATAAACCCAATATTGCTATTGGGCTTTCCAATGACGGCCCAATAGCTTCCTTTCTTCCTCCATTGCTTTGCATCTTCTGGAAGATTTTGAACCTATTGACCCTTTAAGAGTTTTTAATTAATAAAATGGACCACTATTAGTTTTTAAGGTTTAAAGGGTAGGAAGTAGGGTTTAGAGAGAGGGAGAGTGTCCATTTTTACTAAGAGTCCCATTAGTTTTAAAAAAGTTTATCAAATGATTATTTACCTAACTCATCGCATCTTCTGCAACATTCAACTCAATCTTCTTCCTCCATTGCTTTAAGATGAGCCATAAATAGTATATATATGACTTGCACCCATTTCACTACTCGAGACACATATACATGTACCTCTGATGGGTCTTACGCGGTCGCCTCTCTCGCCTACCCCTTTGGGTCGGCTCTGAATATAAGGTCTCATTGCGTTCACATGAGAGGAATCAATTATATATTTAACAGGAGATCTCGTGTTCTATATTCTCCCGTGTGCAACATTTAGGCCAACGACAATCACCACCACAAGCAAGTTCACATGTACTCGACAAAAACTTAGGACTAAGAATGTGTTTGCAAGAAGAAATAACTAGTTACTAGCTGATTAACTAGTTTAAAAAAAACTTAAAAAAACAAAGAGGTTGGGTAATTACTTGGAGTTGTTTGGGTTAATTACCTAAAAAAGAATAAATTATTTATTTATTTTTAACTTTTAATTATTGAAATTGTAACTTGTAATTAGTCATAGCGAAATTTTCATCCAAACACAGTTTTGTAATTTTTTAAACTTTCACTCATATTATACCTAGCTTTATACTACAACCTTAACTCTAACTAGTTAACAACTGATACGCCCAAACACACCTAAGTTAATGATAATAATCTTGAACACAGGTACTCTTTTCAAAGGGTAATGTGGTTTCCATAATTCCATGAAAGTTTAATTCTGGTATTGAGTCGTGTACTCTTGTGTAGTCATTATAGGCTCAATTATAAAGCCCAATTTTGGAGATTGGGCTTTCCAATAACGGCCCAATAACATTCTTTCTTCTTCCTCCGTTGCTCTTCATCTTCTGCAACTTCCCAACTCAATCTTCTTCCTGCTTCCGATTCCCTGCCTTGTGCATCCGAAATCTCCTACCACCATCTCTTTATCCTCTCCGCCATGTCGATTTCATCATCCCTTCAGAGCACTCGCATTCAATTCCCCCACCAAATCGTCACCTTCACCCCCAATTTCCCCTTCCGCAAAACCTAATTTATTCCCCCCCAACTTCCCCTCTTCTTTCCCCCTCTTCAAATCAATCTCCTTCGAGAGACTTTCCAACACAAAACATCAAATCCCCCACAATCTCTCCCTTCTGCATCGTCGTCTTCTTCTTCACTTCAACCCATAGAAGAGCTCCCCCCAAAGCTCCGAGAAATCATCAAGCTCTTCCAAGGCGTCCAACAGCCCAAGGCCAAGTACGAGCAGCTCCTCTTCTATGGCCGCAACCATCTCTCCTCTCGAAGACCGGTACAAGACCCGGGAAAACAAGGTCGAAGGCTGCGTTTCGCAGGTCTGGTCCGGGCCTACCTTGACCCGGATAAGAACGTCTGGTTCGAAGCCGATTCGGACTCTGTTCTCACCAAGGGCTTGGCCGCTCTCCTCGTTCAGGGGCTCTCGGGTCAACCCGTACCCGAAATTATCCGCGTCTCGCCGGATTCATCACGCTTCTAGGTCTCCAACAGAGCCTCACCCCTTCCAGAAACAATGGGTTCCTGAATATGTTGAAGCTTATGCAGAAAAAGGCTCTGTTTTTGGCTGTAGAGGATCATAAGAGACAAGAACAAGGTAGGGATTTCGTTTCTGAATCCGAAATTGAAACCGAGGGCAATGCAATTGACGGCGAAATAGAAAGTTCGAGTTTCAAGTTGGAGTTCCAATTCGAATTCAGATCCTAAATTGATAATGCGGTGTTGAATTGGGGGGCAGAGCAGAAAGGATTAAGGAGAAATTGGGAAGAGAGCTTAGCCCTATAGAATTGGGTTGTTGACGACGTGTCTTATCAGCACGCTGGACACTCGGGGAATAGATCAGGCGAAGATGGCACCCATATTCAATCTGAAAATCGTGTCGAAAGAATTCGAAGGGAAACGCGTTGTTAAGAGGCACAGGATGATATATGCGTTGTATACAGGATGAGTTGCAGAGTGGGTTACACGCGGCTGTCCATTGTAGCAAAGGCGCCAGGGGAATCAGTTTAGAGGTTCTGTTGATTAATTGCCTTGATGAACTGATATTAAGTACCAACAACTTTGTATTTATACATGGTGTATTTGCTTTTCATTGTATTGATGAGGAATACTATATGAATAAACTGTGATGAAACCCAGAATTTTGACCCATCTCAGGCAAATGAAATGTGCTTTTGTGTATGATGGAGTTATGGTGCTTGCTGCAATTTGTTGATATCTATGGGAAGCCCTTGATTGATAACAAAGTAATGTGCTTTTGTGTATGATGGAGTTATGGTGAGTTGAATAGCTTCTGTATGAACTCATCTCAGGCAAATGAAATGTCTTTTGGTAGTAGTTCTTATGAACAGGCTCACTTGATTATGAAAGTTGAGCTAAGCTGGTGGCCTTTAAAATTTCCAAGTTCATGACATTCCAGAGTTATATGGCCTAACAAATTTCTAAGTTCATGATATTCCATTTAAACCTAAGCCTATTCAAGAAGAGCTTGAATTAAACACTAACTTTACCTTTCCAGAACTCCATTCTTGAATGCCTGCAGGTTATTTCTGCCTTTCTTTCTCTGGTGTGGTCTTGTTTCTTGCTTAAAAGAGTTGAGTTATGACTTTGCTATTTTTTTTATATTATAAGGTAAAATTCAAAGTTGATAACAAACATGAAAACAACTTCGAGAGGCCGAAAACAAATTCATATGTGCTCTCTCTAAGGATAACAGAGGGTTGTGACTTGTGAGTTCTCTGTATACAGATTTCTGAGTTTTTGTAGGAAATCAAAGAGGAAGCCTTGGTTTGATCTGATCTTGCATTTCTCATCCTGACCATTATTCAATATTTTGTGGCCTTGTAAATCTTGCTTTTCTTTTTCCTTTGCTTTTATTTCATTCAAACTTGAATTCATAAAGCCTGTCTCTACCCTTTCTTGCCCAAATTCCTCTAGAAATGGACTGTTAAGCAGTTCATATACTGCTACAGTCTCCCATGTGCATTTTGACGTGGAAATCAATTTGAAAGATGAAAAGCAAATCAGACACAGATTCATTTTCTTTTTTCCTGGTGTCTTCTGAATGAAAACTTCTTATTAAACTAAATGACCCAGATTGTTTGTTTTGCAAACAACTTTTCATAAGTAATTTAAAGGAGTAACTTTTTCCCCATTTTAATCCCTAAAAAATAAAACTTAACTAATAATGTTTCCCATTACATGCAAGTAATTTCAGGTGTACAGATGATTCCTATGCTGCACAATTTGTAACCACACATCATACAAGAATTTGGTTCTAGTAAAACGGCTTCTTAGAGTAAAACGGAAGTACTATTAAGGGCCATTGAATTACAAATAAATGAATGGTTGTGATTAAAAGTAATTGGGTGCATGTTTATATGGTGGAATTGAACACGGATGATTCCCATTAATTTATGGATTTTTTTACCTAAATTATAAGAGATCATACCCTTCCTTTTTTATTTTATTCTCTCCCCCCAGTTAATATCGATCTCGATTGGAATCCTCTTCGACCTCGACTGAAATCGTCTTCAACTTCCGACTGGAATCGGCCACAGAGGAGGACTTCAACACGCCGCCGGGCTTCAACACGCCGCCGCCGCCTTCGACCTCGACTGAATCGTCTTCAACTTCCGACTGGAATCGGCCACATAGGAGGGCTTCAACACGCCGTCGTCTTCAACTTCTCTCCCTCTATCAATTCATCCCCATCTTCACGTCCTTCACCCATAAACTCATCTCGCTGAATTCCTTCTCGGAATCTCAGCGACCTCTCAGTTAAAACGCCATATCTTTTTATTTACAACTCAGAAAATTCTCCAATTTTGAGGGACGAAATTAGATTTCCAGATCTATCTCTGGGAGTTGGAATCACCTAATTCCGAGTCCAGACGAAAGAGAACGAGCCAGTTTAAGTCACGCTAGATTTCTGGAAAGTTGCTGTCAATTCCTTCCCGAAAATCTCAGCGACCTCTCAGTTAAAATGCCATATCTTTTGATTTACAACTCAGAAAATTCTCCAATTTTGAGGGACGAAATTAGACTTCCAGATCTAACTCTGGGAGTTGGAATCACCCAATTCCGAGTCCAGACGAAAGAGAATGAGCAAGTTGAAGTCACGCTGAATTTCTAGAAAGCTACTATCAATTCTTGCAGAAGTTGAAGTGCAATTCGACAGGGCACTCCGTGGTATCTGGGTTGAAACTTTCAACATCAAAAGAGAATCATGAATGTAAGTTCTTACTACTCTGAAGAAGGTGTTATTGTGTTTAATTGACAGCTTGTTCTAGGAAGTTTCAGTTTTGGTGTTTTGGGGTATTGTTTGTAATTAATATTCAAATTGTTTAATGTGATATTCATACAAATGCTTTTGATATTCATATTGGATGTAGGTCTCATGCATTGAATATTTGATATTTATGATGTGATATTCACCTAAACTTTGAATAATTATCATGTGCGAATTAAACTCTGAATATTGACACTGTTTTTATGAATATCGACTACTTACTTGTATGACTATGTGTATAAAATACGTGAATATCATCACATATGGAATGAATATCGCTATTATAGTATTCAAATTGCTTGTTGATGGTGTTGTTTGTACTGTTTGCAATTGATATTCAAATTGTTTGATGTGATATTCATTATAATGTTGTTCATATTCAGGAGGTTTTATGCGTTGAATAATTGATATTCAAATTTTATGATGTGATATTTAATATAATGTTGTTGATATTCATTATAATAATATTGTTGATATTCATTATAATAATGTTCATATTCAGGTTGATCGAACGACTGTACGACCCAAAATCGACGCGACAATATCATTGGTAAACCTTACCGCCATGAATCAAAGCTTCGAAGATATTGGGTGGTGATATTCGTGTAGTTAGTTGATGACATTCATGTACTTGAGTGACTATATTAATGTAATTGGGTGGTGGGCGATATTCACAAAATGAGTAGTGATATTCATAATTGAGTGGTGATATTCGTGTAAGTAAATTTGATATTCATGTGATTAATTGAGATATTTATGTAACTTAGTGTGATATTCATATTATCAAGTGATGAAATTCATGATTTAAGTGATGATATTCACATTTTAAAGATATTAAATCTTCACTTATTAAATAGAAATCGATATTCAAACAAACTTAAACGATATTCATTAACAAATGATTGATATTCGTGAATATATTAACGATATTCACGAACGTTTAGAAATGTTCTTCCTATTTAAATTTTTAATATTTGAATGGGAGCAAAATCGATTAGGAAAGAGAATATTGTATTTTTTCTCTCTCATGTAACAACCAAAATTAATTATTTCTTATTAATAATATCCTTATTATGTTAGATTTGGTGGTTAGGGCTCTATCAATATTCTTCTATAATCATTAATCCAACCATCCATCAATATCAATCCGA
>WOAB01000815.1:0-25637 GCA_027886185.1 Rheum nobile
TAAGCTATGTTAATCTCAAAAAAACTTTATGTTTGGAGTTAAGTTAGTAAGTGATATAAATAAGTAAAACATCACCTACAACCTTATAAATTAAACATCTTAAACATAATTCAGCTCTTTTGATGCCATATTTAAAACCCTTTTGAGCTTTTCACTTTGGTGGTCTTTCTAACAAATTAGGCCCTAATTTGCTTTGCTTTTCCACAGATCAATAAAATACCCAAAAATGAATGGTTGCTTTTTTTAGCTTAAACCCCGGATTAAAGGTCAAATCATGTTCTTCTCTTCTCCAAAGGCAGTATTGGTGACTTCTCTTTTAGCACTTCCCAGAATTTCAGGACTTTGGCTCACAATTACATCCTTTTACTAATAAACATGATAATTAACAATGAATTTATATAGTACTAAAATAAAAGTAAGACGTACTAATTGATGTGAAAGGCGCAAAGAAGCCATCCAACATCTGTCTGGGCACTGGGCAGTGCCCTTTCATTCTCTCCTTTTCTAAAAAACACACCACAACTTTTTTAACATATTTCAATCTCTTCACTAATACATGTCAATCAATCTTATTACTGTAAAAACTTTTTCTTAAAAAAAATCGATTTATGGAATATAAAGGCAAGCCCATGATCCGGCTCGGGACTCTGATGGTTACAGGTTTGTTTGATAAACTAATTGATAAAGACCATTATTATGATAAATGATTTTTTAAAGAATAGAGATGTTATAACTTTGGTTTTTGTTTCAAAATAGGATTTTAAGCTTGTAATTTGTAAAAAAAATGTCATTATAAATGATGATGGCCAAACACCATTTTTCTAGAATTTTTTTTATAATTTAAAATGTCATTATAAATTACTATGATAAACAAATCCTACGTTAATTCAATATCTAAAAACCTTCTTTGGGACCCTATTTAGAGGTTATATGGAGGGGTTTGATGTGCAGAATCATATTATTTAAGTACGTTATACAAAAAAGACTTTCTTACATAATTATAATATGTCAAAAAAAACATGCCACTTAATTCTCCACCTCATTTAAATAGGGCGGTAACGGTATGATTCGTGCTAGAAGTATAATATATGTGGATACTTGATTCTTGTAACAAATTAAATATCCAATCCAAGTTAAGATAGGTCTGTTTAGTACCAAGTTGGTCAGATTAGGAGTGTTTATATGGAAAAAAAAAAAAACAAGTCTATAACTCTATAAGTACCAAATGCAGATTGATGCTCATATTGAAGAATATAGATCCCACTAAAATCTATGGTGGAAGATGTTAGTGAATCAGCGCCAACCATGATGAGAATAACAAATATGCACAGGAAGCTGCAATAATCAAATGTTGTGTTTCCAAACAGAGCCCGAACCCTAATTAAGGAAAAAATCTATCATAACTTTCTTTTTCTTTTCTTCACTTCATTGGCACTCTGCCTAGTTTATGACCCGTAGCTTTTCTATGACCATCTTCTAGTTTACATTCTGAGGCTTTTGAACTTTTTAACTTTAAGACTTTGACAATTGCTCTGTTCTAAAGTACAAATTCAGCTTTGAATGCCTTGCAGAGCCCAAAGATGGAATCCCATATTTTTTTAAGTATTAAAAACAAACCCTTTACAAACTTCAATATTCAGAGGTTCGTTTAAAACTTTAAATAATGTATTATGTATGTTTTTCGAAAACGGATCCTTAGTGATGAATTCAAAAGCATCCAATTAAGTTAGGTCTCTCCCTAAAGCCTTGTTCTTCTTCTTTCAATTTATAAATAAACAAAGTAATTCACGCCAAAAATTTCCAAATGATATTATTGTTATAATTCAGAATAAATAATAGGCAATAAAACAATGTTTTGCAGCAAAAAGTATATACAAATTTTATAGTTAAAAGTTTTGTCTTTGAACACAATCTCAACTATGAAGACAAGTGACTGTGATAATAATCTTGGACACAAGCTTAGTGGTCATATTCAGTCGTGTACTCTTGTGTAGTCATTTTTGGCCCAAACATAAACCCAATATTGCATATTGGGCTTCCATGACGGCCCAATAGCTTCCATTTCTTCCTCCATTGCTTTGCATCTTCTGGAAGATTTTGAACCTATTGACCCTTTAAGAGTTTTTAATTAATAAATGGACCACGATTAGTTTTAAAGGGTTAAAGGGTAGGAAGTAGGGTTTAGAGAGAGGGAGAGTGGTCCATTTTTACTAAGAGTCCATTAGTTTTAAAAAAAGTTTATCAAATGATTATTTACCTAACTCATCGCATCTTCTGCAAACATTTCAACTCAATCTTCTTCCTCCATTGCTTTAAGATGAGCCATAAATAGTATATATGACTTGCACCATTTTCACTACTCGAGACACATATACATGTACCTCTGATGGGTCTTACGCGGTCGCCTCTCTCGCCTACCCCTTTGGGTCGGCTCTGAATATAAGGTCTCATTGCGTTCACATGAGAGGAATCAATTTATATATTTAACAGGAGATCTCGTGTTCTATATTCTCCCGTGTGCAACATTTTAGGCCAACGACAATCACACACCACAAGCAAGTTCACATGTACTCGACAAAAACTTAGACTAAGAATGTGTTTGCAAGAAGAAATAAACTAGTTACTAGCTGATTAACTAGTTTAAAAAAAAACTTTAAAAAACAAAGAGGTTGGGTAATTACTTGGAGTTGTTTGGGTTATTACCTAAAAAAGAATAAATTATTTATTTATTTTTAACTTTTAATTATTGAAATTGTAACTTGTAATTAGTCATAGCTAAATTTTCATCCAAACACAGTTTTGTAATTTTTTAAAACTTTCAACTCATATTATACCTAGCTTTATACTACAACCTTAACTCTAACTAGTTAAACAACTGATACGCCCAAACACACCCTAAGTTAATGATAATAATCTTGAACACAGGTACTCTTTTCAAAGGGTAAATGTGGTTTCCATAATTCCATGAAAGTTTAATTCTGGTATTGAGTCGTGTACTCTTGTGTAGTCATTATAGGCTCAATTATAAAGCCCAATTTTGGAGATTGGGCTTTCCAATAACGGCCCAATAACATTCTTTCTTCCTCCGTTGCTCTTCATCTTCTGCAACTTCCCAACTCAATCTTCTTCCTGCTTCCGATTCCCTGCCTTGTGCATTCCGAAATCTCCTACCACCAATCTCTTTATCCTCTCCGCCATGTCGATTTCATCATCCTTCAGAGCACTCGCATTCAAATTCCCCCACCAAATCGTCACCTTCACCCCCAATTTCCCCTTCCGCAAAACCCTAATTTATTCCCCAACTTCCCCTCTTCTTTCCCCCTCTTCAAATCAATCTCCTTCGAGAGACTTTCCAACACCAAAACATCAAATCCCCACAATCTCTCCCTTCTGCATCGTCGTCTTCTTCTTCACTTCAACCCATAGAAGAGCTCCCCCCAAAGCTCCGAGAAATCATCAAGCTCTTCCAAGGCGTCCAACAGCCCAAGGCCAAGTACGAGCAGCTCCTCTTCTATGGCCGCAACCTCTCTCCTCTCGAAGACCGGTACAAGACCCGGGAAAACAAGGTCGAAGGCTGCGTTTCGCAGGTCTGGGTCCGGGCCTACCTTGACCCGGATAAGAACGTCTGGTTCGAAGCCGATTCGGACTCTGTTCTCACCAAGGGCTTGGCCGCTCTCCTCGTTCAGGGGCTCTCGGGTCAACCCGTACCCGAAATTATCCGCGTCTCGCCGGATTTCATCACGCTTCTAGGTCTCCAACAGAGCCTCACCCCTTCCAGAAACAATGGGTTCCTGAATATGTTGAAGCTTATGCAGAAAAAGGCTCTGTTTTTGGCTGTAGAGGATCATAAGAGACAAGAACAAGGTAGGGATTTCGTTTCTGAATCCGAAATTGAAACCGAGGGCAATGCAATTGACGGCGAAATAGAAAGTTCGAGTTCAAGTTGGAGTTCCAATTCGAATTCAGATCCTGAAATTGATAATGGCGGTGTTGAATTGGGGGGCAGAGCAGAAAGGATTAAGGAGAAATTGGGAAGAGAGCTTAGCCCTATAGAATTGGTTGTTGACGACGTGTCTTATCAGCACGCTGGACACTCGGGGAATAGATCAGGCGAAGATGGCACCCATATCAATCTGAAAATCGTGTCGAAAGAATTCGAAGGGAAAAGCGTTGTTAAGAGGCACAGGATGATATATGCGTTGTTACAGGATGAGTTGCAGAGTGGGTTACACGCGCTGTCCATTGTAGCAAAGGCGCCAGGGGAATCAGTTTAGAGGTTCTGTTGATTAATTGCCTTGATGAACTGATATTAAGTACCACACAACTTTGTATTTATACATGGTGTTATTTGCTTTTCATTGTATTGATGAGGAATACTATATGAATAACTGTGATGAACCCAGAATTTTGACCCATCTCAGGCAAATGAAATGTGCTTTTGTGTATGATGGAGTTATGGTGCTTGCTGCAATTTGTTGATATCTATGGGAAGCCCTTGATTGATAACAAAGTAATGTGCTTTTGTGTATGATGGAGTTATGGTGAGTTGAATAGCTTCTGTATGAACTCATCTCAGGCAAATGAAATGTCTTTTGGTAGTAGTTCTTATGAACAGGCTCACTTGATTATGAAAGTTGAGCTAAGCTGGTGGCCTTTAAAATTTCCAAGTTCATGACATTCCAGAGTTATATGGCCTAACAAATTTCTAAGTTCATGATATTCCATTTAAACCTAAGCCTATTCAAGAAGAGCTTGAATTAAACACTAACTTTACCTTTCCAGAACTCCATTCTTGAATGCCTGCAGGTTATTTCTGCCTTTCTTTCTCTGGTGTGGTCTTGTTTCTTGCTTAAAAGAGTTGAGTTATGACTTTGCTATTTTTTTTATATTATAAGGTAAAAATTCAAAGTTGATAACAAACATGAAAACAACTTCGAGAGGCCGAAAACAAATTCATATGTGCTCTCTCTAAGGATAACAGAGGGTTGTGACTTGTGAGTTCTCTGTATACAGATTTCTGAGTTTTGTAGGAAATCAAAGAGGAAGCCTTGGTTTGATCTGATCTTGCATTTCTCAATCCTGACCATTATTCAATATTTTGTGGCCTTGTAAATCTTGCTTTTCTTTTTCCTTTGCTTTTATTTCATTCAAACTTGAATTCATAAAGCCTGTCTCTACCCTTTCTTGCCCAAATTCCTCTAGAAATGGACTGTTAAGCAGTTCATATACTGCTACAGTCTCCCATGTGCATTTTGACGTGGAAATCAATTTGAAAGATGAAAAGCAAATCAGACACAGATTCATTTTCTTTTTTCCTGGTGTCTTCTGAATGAAAACTTCTTATTAAACCTAAATGACCCAGATTGTTTGTTTTGCAAACAACTTTTCATAAGTAATTTAAAGGAGTAACTTTTTCCCCATTTTAATCCCTAAAAAATAAAACTTAACTAATAATGTTTCCCAATTACATGCAAGTAATTTTCAAGGTGTACAGATGATTCCTATGCTGCACAATTTGTAACCACACATCATACAAGAATTTGGTTCTAGTAAAACGGCTTCTTAGAGTAAAACGGAAGTACTATTAAGGGCCATTGAATTACAAATAAATGAATGGTTGTGATTAAAGTAATTGGGTGCATGTTTATATGGTGGAATTGAACACGGATGATTCCCATTAATTTATGGATTTTTTTACCTAAATTATAAGAGATCATACCCTTCCTTTTTTATTTTATTCTCTCCCCCCCAGTTAATATCGATCTCGATTGGAATCCTCTTCGACCTCGACTGAAATCGTCTTCAACTTCCGACTGGAATCGGCCACAGAGGAGGACTTCAACACGCCGCCGGGCTTCAACACGCCGCCGCCCGCCTTCGACCTCGACTGAATCGTCTTCAACTTCCGACTGGAATCGGCCACATAGGAGGGCTTCAACACGCCGTCGTCTTCAACTTCTCTCCCTCTATCAATTCATCCCCATCTTCACGTCCTTCACCCATAAACTCATCTCGCTGAATTCCTTCTCGGAAATCTCAGCGACCTCTCAGTTAAAACGCCATATCTTTTTATTTACAACTCAGAAAATTCTCCAATTTTGAGGGACGAAATTAGATTTCCAGATCTATCTCTGGGAGTTGGAATCACCTAATTCCGAGTCCAGACGAAAGAGAACGAGCCAGTTTAAGTCACGCTAGATTTCTGGAAAGTTGCTGTCAATTCCTTCCCGAAAATCTCAGCGACCTCTCAGTTAAAATGCCATATCTTTTGATTTACAACTCAGAAAATTCTCCAATTTTGAGGGACGAAATTAGACTTCCAGATCTAACTCTGGGAGTTGGAATCACCCAATTCCGAGTCCAGACGAAAGAGAATGAGCAAGTTGAAGTCACGCTGAATTTCTAGAAAGCTACTATCAATTCTTGCAGAAGTTGAAGTGCAATTCGACAGGGCACTCCGTGGTATCTGGGTTGAAACTTTCAACATCAAAAGAGAATCATGATGTAAGTTCTTACTACTCTGAAGAAGGTGTTATTGTGTTTAATTGACAGCTTGTTCTAGGAAGTTTCAGTTTTGGTGTTTTGGGGTATTGTTTGTAATTAATATTCAAATTGTTTAATGTGATATTCATACAAATGCTTTTGATATTCATATTGGATGTAGGTCTCATGCATTGAATATTTGATATTTATGATGTGATATTCACCTAAACTTTGAATAATTATCATGTGCGAATTAAACTCTGAATATTGACACTGTTTTTATGAATATCGACTACTTACTTGTATGACTATGTGTATAAAATACGTGAATATCATCACATATGGAATGAATATCGCTATTATAGTATTCAAATTGCTTGTTGATGGTGTTGTTTGTACTGTTTGCAATTGATATTCAAATTGTTTGATGTGATATTCATTATAATGTTGTTCATATTCAGGAGGTTTTATGCGTTGAATAATTGATATTCAAATTTTATGATGTGATATTTAATATAATGTTGTTGATATTCATTATAATAATATTGTTGATATTCATTATAATAATGTTCATATTCAGGTTGATCGAACGACTGTACGACCCAAAATCGACGCGACAATATCATTGGTAAACCTTACCGCCATGAATCAAAGCTTCGAAGATATTGGGTGGTGATATTCGTGTAGTTAGTTGATGACATTCATGTACTTGAGTGACTATATTAATGTAATTGGGTGGTGGGCGATATTCACAAAATGAGTAGTGATATTCATAAATTGAGTGGTGATATTCGTGTAAGTAAATTTGATATTCATGTGATTAATTGAGATATTTATGTAACTTAGTGTGATATTCATATTATCAAGTGATGAAATTCATGATTTAAGTGATGATATTCACATTTTAAAGATATTAAATCTTCACTTATTAAATAGAAATCGATATTCAAACAAACTTAAACGATATTCATTAACAAATGATTGATATTCGTGAATATATTAACGATATTCACGAACGTTTAGAAATGTTCTTCCTATTTAAATTTTTAATATTTGAATGGGAGCAAAATCGATTAGGAAAGAGAATATTGTATTATTTTCTCTCTCATGTAACAACCAAAATTAATTATTTCTTATTAATAATATCCTTATTATGTTAGATTTGGTGGTTAGGGCTCTATCATATATCTTCTATAACTCATTAATCCAACCATCCATCAATATCAATCCGACGCTCCAGATTAGTATTTTCGTTTTAACACAATTTCCGTTTTACCGGAGCGTGACTCCATAATACAAATACTGCAAAAATATATACATAATTCATTCACATTTATCTGAATCAACAACAGTAAGTCTAACACAGTCTGATATCGTTTGAGATAGAAAAAAATGCAAACAATATCAATATATCATACCAAATCTAGTTATTGTACGATCCAGCATCACAGCCTTGTTTTTCCACTTCGTCAATGCATTTTCTTTTTTATTTTCCCCGGAAATTGTCTGGTGCCAAATTTAAGTACATAAAACCCAATAATAGAATTTATTTGAAAAAAAATAATCTCCCTCTTAATTTTCTCTGTTCATCTCTTGGTATAACAGCTCCTGGCCACCAGCACGCCGCCGGGAGGCGCCGTCATCTGCAGCAAGCACCTGGCGCGTAGCCAATACGAGACCCCCAATCCACGCGCCACCTTTGCCTTCACCCAAAACCTCCCCCTCACCTCATACTCCACTCTGTTACTCGCCACTTTCCTCTGAAGCTCAATCGCCACCTCCAATGGCAGTATCACCAAGCTTGAAATCATCCTCACAACCCCAACCTTCGTCCCGCCCCTCCGCCGGAGCTCGAACCCCTCCAACACATGCCCCTCCGCGATAACCCTCCCTTCGAACGCCAATTGCAGATCCGCCGCCCTGAATTCGAGATCCAGGCTCTCGTTAGGGTTTGTGAAGTTCGCGACGAAGGAGAAATCGCCGTTCATGTACCCCGGGGAGCCGACGTAGAGGGCGGTGAGGTTGGCGCTGGGGACGTCGAAGTTCGGGACGCGCGGCTTGAGGACGACAAAGACGATTAGGGTTGAGAGTCCGAAGAGGATGAGGAGGATGCTGAAGACGAGGCAGACGAAGGCGCCGCACCAGATCGCGGGGTGCGTCCGGTACCGGGGGTCGTGGAGGATGATCGGCGTTTCCGGCGTCGACGAATCGGCGGTTTGGGAGGGGGTTTTGAGCTTGAAGTACGTCGGCGATGGAGCGTAGTAGGAACTCGGATGGGGGCGCGTGGCTGGACGCGGCGTGGTGGATGACGCCTGGTTGTGGTACTTGGGCGGCGGTGGTAGCGGCGGCAACTGTGGCGGTGGTACGTTGGGCACCATTGTAATTATGGTAACTAGTTAAGGTTAATAATGGATGAAATACTTATGGGAGAAGAAATTGAAATAGTTTGGGTTATGATTTGTGAGTGGTGATTGATTTGGTTACAGAAAAGTGGAAAATAATGCAAAGAAACTGAAGCAACATGGAAAGAAAGAAGATGAATGTGGTGGCCATCGAAGCGTATTTATATTGTACCAGTGGGAAACTACGTATAATATGCATAATGCATGGTTTTATTTTATCATTTTCTAGAATTAGGGTAATATTACACAAAACATCCCTTATTTAGGTGATTTTGTACAAAAGTACCACTTCTCTTACAAAAAAAACATTATGTAATGACATTTTAACCGTAAAAGTTGATGGTTTTCATATATTTGAGCTGTTAAAACATAAATCTATCGCGATATAGACTATCCCACAAGTTAACGCGATCTTTAATATGATGGATAAGAGACATAAAGAACACACATTTTGTCGGTGATCAACGCGATGATTCCAGTGACGATTACACTTTAACAATTCTTTACATGAAAACCAATCACATATCTCTTATTCTTTCCTCCAAAAATGGACAGTCGACAAAAGATCCCTAAAAATGACACCTCAAGCCTATTCGAGTCCTGTTTGTAATTGCTGACAAGGAGCAGAAATGTGTCATCTTATGGTTGATTGCTTCAGATGACGTGTCGTGCGTAGGCGAGGCGGCTATGAATGGCGGTTGTGTCATGGACTGTTTTCATTGGGTGAGTGACATCACAACATGCAAATGAGGTTAACACATTCTTCTTGATAGTCTGACGCGGCGTTTGCGGTTTGATTTTGGTCGTTGATTAAGGAGTATGAAGGAAATGAACGCGATGAGCTGACGCGGTCACGACTATATAAAAATAGCGCGTTCCATCAAAAGTTACATTAGATATTTTACAAAAAATACTAAATGAAATTGGGTGTTCAATTGTTAACATGAAAATTGCTATTTATCTTATACATTAGATTTTCTTTATGGAGTATATATTATATCTAACTACATTGATTAAGGTTTTGTAAAATAAAATTTATTGATTAATTCACATTGAATGATTACATTCTTTATTATTGGTGAGAAACATATTAGACATTTCATGTTTTTAAATTTAAAACTTGATTTTCATAGATTTAGAAACCCAGATGAATATGGGCCTTGAATTGTTAATAGCTAAAAGGTGGTTATATGTAATTATAAGATAAATAGTGGTTGCCCGTTGAGTTATTCATACAATACTATGTGTAGTAAGTGAAAGTAATAAGGAAGATGAAGAAGTGATGCAAATATAGCAAATAAAGTGAGGTTTTAATTCTTAATAGGGATGCTCGTGAATCCAGAATTCAAATTGTAGTATATAAGATTAACTTTTATAAAGGGAGATCGACATATTGCTCATCCTAATTTGTATATATAAATTAGGCGAACTCTTTTTTTTTGTATATAACATATTTACAATAGGACAAAAGTACGAAAGTGAAGTGTCTTAATATACATGAAAACTTTCAGAATAATCACCACTACGAATCTAGAAGGAAAATTAGAGAAATCAAGAAACAGCCCAAAAAGAGAGAGCCAACTTTTATTTTAATAAAGTAGTGCTAATGCTTTTTAGAGAAATTAAATTGGTAACGGAAAAATAAAATAAAAAAGTGGTAGGTGGGTGGCCCTCGGATCAGAGTTGAAACCAACTGCATTAAGCAAGCCTCTTCGCATACACGTGTCAACTGATTGTGTTAGATCAGTCAAAATCGAACGGCCAGGATTTCGCGCGCCCATGATAATTCTGCAACCACAATTGGGATATACCAAGCTAGCTTTTGCATCTAATTGTACTTCAATAAAATCATGGAGCAGGCCAAAAAGATTTAACACATTTTAAATTGTTGTTTTCAAGGGATTATGGCATGGATTAAGCAAAGGTGTGTCATACTATACAATACAAAAAGGGGCCTTGGGATAGAGAATTTTGACTTGAATCGTTTTATTCTTAATCAGCAAGACAACATTATGCCAATATATATGTTTAATTTGTGTTGTGCAAGTATCATATAGCTACCTTTAGTCTTATATGATGAAGTATTAGGTGTTGAGTAACGCTTACTCCTAAGTCCTAATTACTTATCATTAATCCATTTTATTTTTACAGTTAGTTCAAAAGTACAACTTTGAGTGTGTTTGGATTACGTATTATAATATCAAAAGTTGACATTATAATACCAAAAACGATATTATAATGCCAGTTTTTGTCCAAGTCTTTCTGTTTTTTGTCATGATGCAAATTGAATGATTTTTTTAAAGTCTCATATTGGAATGCATGCTTGTTTACACACTATCACACAAGAAAGAAATTGCAACTACATCAAGTTGTATATATACAAATCATCAATGACAAACTCCAAAAAAAGAGTGTTTTCATTTAATACTACTTAAGATACATCATTGTTGTAGTGATTTCCATCTTAAGCAAATCTCAGAGGTGATAAAATGGCAGCTGTTGCTGTTACCCTCTATTCAGTTGATAAGATCTTGAACTTTCTTGATCAAGAACTCATTAGTAACAGAAGGAGTAGGGAGTAAGGTGATGAAGAACCAAACAGGGCTGTTGGAAGACATGGTTGAAGAAGATGAGGTTCTTGGCACTGATTTGCTGACACAAAATGCTCTGATGCTGTGAACCTTCTGAGTGATGGAGATGCTAGATGCAAGACTATCTCGGTTGTCGGTCCATGTGGTTCAGGTAAGACTGTTCTTGTGAATAGAGTGCACTCTTGAGCAAGAGAGAAATTGGTGTCAAATTGACCTCTATTCCTAATTCTTCTACTTTTGTATGGGGGGAAATGAGCTGCAATTTCGCTATGTAGACAGGCCCTGCAAAGAATTTGAAGTTCTATTTTTGCAGGGGAAGAAGTACATAGTTGTTCTAGATTGTCTTGTGTAAGGAGAGATCAAGATTGGACTTACATTCAAAAGCATGTTGCCTGATGATGTAGCTGCAGCCTGTTCTGCCTCAGATAATCTCATTTTTTCGTATCAATGGCTTGAAATGGAGGAATTTTTTGCATGAAGGCCTTTGGAAATGATAGTGGAGATTGTCAAGAGATGTGAAGGAATGCCTCAGGGCCATCTCTGCAGTAGGTAGTCTTCTGTGGAAACCGAATCTGCCTGCAGAACGGATTCAAGTGTACACGATAATCTTAGAAGATAGATGCAAGCTAATGGCATCAGCACCATGTTGTACGTTGACAAGTTATCATGATCTGCTTATTTGTGCTTGGATTGAACAAAGCTTCTTCCTTGATGATTGAAGGAACTCTATAATGGTTCAAGATTTGGAAAATGCGCCAAACTTCTTTGAAACACTAGCTCACTCTGCTGAAGATGCAGAATCTTTCAATCCTATATGTGAGATAATTGAGCAAAGACAAGAAGCAGAATCTTCCTAAGGCATTTGTACTTACAAGGGAAATTGACCACTCTTCCAAAATGGAGATGTATTCCTTTATATGCTAGTGGGTAAATTATATAAATGTGTATGGTGTTTAAGCTTGAATAAGTGTCAAATTAACCTCCTCCCTTCTTTCAAGAGACTACTCTGAAGATATCATTTTGATTACAAATTTGTCTAGCAGGTTTTCAAAGAAGAAAGCTTCCTGAGAATGGCTGATCTCGCCATCAATTTCAGCCTCTTACTAGTTGAGCAAATCATTAATTTCACTAGCCATGAACTAAATTTTCCAGGAAATGTTGCAGGTGATATTGAAGAAGTAAAAGCGCACCTGGAAAGAATGCAAGCCATTGTGCAGAGCAGAGGAGCAGGATCTCCCCAAGTGAAGGAAGTCTTATCCAAAGATTTGAGGTCGGTGGCTTATCGTATAGAGGATGCTCTCGACGGTATCATGCTACATGAGCCCCACCATTCTCCAAACAACAGCCTTCTGAGAAAGGGTTACCAATTCAGTCACAATATATGGCACCGGAGCTCACTCAACGAGATCCATGAAGAAATCCAGAAGATTCGTCACGAGATGAGGAATATATATGAAGCTCTTGAAGTCTCTGGATGTCATGGCGAAGATCCAAGGACACAACTTCAGCATCATCTATCTCAATTAAAGCAGTTTATGAGGGCTGAATTTGCAAGTCAACGGTTTGTCTTTTATTGATGATAGTGGCGGGTATATATACCCTGATTTACAACCGTTGATAACTCTCAAATGACGATGCAGTTATAATTAGTAAACTAACTAGTAAACTGACAAAACTGAACAGCTAGCATATACAATGAATAAACTAAATAACTAACTAACTAACTATCTTGATACCCCCCCTCAAGTTGGCGCATGGAGATCTTGAATGCCCAACTTGGAGAGAAATGATTCGAACTGGTGCTTGCCCAAAGCTTTGGTGAAGATATCAGCCAACTGGGCTTTAGTGGGAACATAAGCAGGTGATAGCATTCCATTGGTGATTTCATTGCGAACAAAATGACAATCGACTTCAATGTGTTTAGTACGTTCATGAAATACCGGGTTGCGAGCAATATGAAGAGCAGACTGACTGTCACAATGAAGGGGGATTGAATTGGGATGAGAGATTCGGAGATCACGGAGCAACCCTTTAAGCCACTTAAGCTCACATGTAATTGTGGCCATTGAACGATATTCAGCTTCAGCGGAAGATTGAGAGACGACCGGTTGTTTCTTTGTTTTCCAAGAGATAGGGGAGTCGCCAAGAAAAATGAGCCAACCGGAAAGAGATCGTCTAGAGACAGGACAACTGGCCCAATCCGAGTCACACCATCCATGTAATTGAAGAGGACTAGTAGACCGGAGAAGAATGCCTTGTCCAGGGTGTTTTTTGAGGTAGCGGACGACGCGCAAAGCGGCGTGCCAATGATCCAGAGTAGGATGCTGCATAAATTGAGACAGGATGTGTACTGAATATGCTAAGTCGGGTCGAGAAAAACAAAGGTAAATGAGACGTCCCACAAGCCGACGATACTTTTCTGGATCACTCAGCACGGGTGCCGAGGATAACGCCAACTTGTGATGTGTGTCCATGGGAAAATCAACAGGTCGTGATCCCAACATGCCAATATCGGATATGATGTCCAGCGCATATTTACGTTGACTTAGATAGATGCCACTGGGAGATCGAGCAACTTCGACTCCAAGAAAGTATTTCAAAGGCCCTAAGTCCTTCATTTTGAAGCAAGCACTCAGGTACTGCTTGACCTTGGAAATGGCAGTAGTATCGTTACCGGAGATGATCAAGTCATCTACATATATAAGGATGTAAACTTGTGTTTCACGAGTAATTAACGTAAAAAGAGAATAGTCATGATAAGAGTGAGAGAAGCCATATGCACGGAGTTTGGTTGAAAGTTTAGCGAACCAACATCGTGGGGACTGACGAAGACCATATAATGACTTATGTAATCTACATACAAGAGAGGGATCCGAGGGTTGAAAACATGTGGGGGCCGCATATACAATTCTTCTTCTAAGTCACCATGTAAGAAAGCATTATGGACATCCATTTGGTGTAGTTCCCAATTTCGGATAACGGCAACTGCCAGGAATGTGCGTACGGTCACCATTTTCACAACGGGGGCAAAAGTATATGCGTAGTCAATTCCGGCCACCTGAGGGTTTCCAAGGATGACGAGTCTGGCTTTAAATCTCTCGATAGACCCATCGGATTTATACTTAATTCGATAAACCCACTTACATCCTGTTGGGGTCGGAAAATCGACTACTCGTCCAATGGGCATCAACTGTCTGACGCAACCGTCGGACGCATCAGACCTGTCGGACGTGAGCCATGCGACCGTCGCCTGATTCCTGGACACAACGGACCAGCGAGATTTTCTCCTTTAAGTATAACAACTCCGAGATCTCCAACGGCTATATGCATTATTTCAGCCATCAAGGAAGGAATCAACCATCTTTAAGAGAGGATCAAAACTTATTAAGAGGAGATCAAGCGTAATTAATGCAGAATCAAGGAGAGATCAAGAGCATTTAAGGAGAGATCAAGAGCATTTAAGGAGAGATCAAAAACATTTAGGGAGGGATCAAGCAAGTATAAATAAGGCTCTAGGAGAAGCCTCAAAGGACACTCTACTACATTCTACAACACTCCATTCTACTACAACCACTTGTACTCTCATCATCAAAACTCTCATTTTTACATATTCTATCTTGTCCAACGTTGTTTAGTCCGACCGATGCTTGTAGTCTGGTCCGACCATCTCGTCTTCTTCGACTATTCATGCTGTAACCTTCTTCTTCCTCTCTTGCATCACAAAAACTACCATTTGTAATCACTTATTCTCATCAAATGGAGTATATTTATCACCCTAACTATTGTTACCCCTCAAATCAACGGAAAAAGATCGATTGGTCATTTTCCGTCCAAAACACATCCCAAAGCCTTCTTTCCGCGAGGAAGACGAGAAAGGGTCCAAGTTTTGTTATCGGTTAATGCTTGAATTTCCGATTCCATGGCTTGTCGCCATTGCTCATCTTTAACAGCTTGAGCATAGGAATACAGCTCTACATTCTCAGATATGTTTGTCAAATATCCACGATGTCGTGGGGAGAACCTATCACACGTCAAAAAATTAGACAATGGATAGCAACTCTTAGAGTCGGAAGGTATGAGTAACGTTGAGGTGTTAGTCACATAGTCTCGTAATCGTGTGGAAGGAATTTTAATGCGACATCCCCTTCCTTCGTTGGTGTTCTCTGTACCATGTTCTGGTTGAACGATATGAGGCACACCGAGGGAAGATGTTGACGGATCCGATGACGTGACTGTCTCATTCTAATTGTTTGGCTGAATTGGGTCATCCGTTGTGTCAATAAAAGGATCTTCTTTGATGCGTCCCAGCCCTCACCCAAGCCGGGCTCCGACAGGCCCAAGGCGCCCAAGACCTTGGGGTCCTCCTTGGTTCAAGACTTAATCTAGTTTAGCTTTATATTTCTTAATTTAGCAACTTTCCTGTTTTAGCATCTTTCTATTTTTAGCATTGCTATTTTTAGGACTTACTATGTTTAGCAGTTTCTATTTATAGCAGTTTCTATTTCGGGCGTTGCTCTACTATTGCATAGTGGGCTAGCCCATTAGCTTGTTACTCGGCCCAAGCCCATTAGGGTTCTTGGCCGAGCCTCTTGGCTATTTAAAGCCCTCATTGTAGTTCGTTTCAAGTACGTTGAATTGAATAGCAAAGCTTAAGTCGAGTGGTATTCCTCCTTCCTTTGCTTCGACGTCACCCTTGATTCTGAATCCGTTTTGGTAGTTGCGTTAAACTCCAATCTATCTTCTCAATCCCCATTCCCAAACACAACCCACGACTTGTTCGTGTCTATCCGCGACGTCCAGGTGAACATCTCGATCTAGATCCACGCAAAGACGAGTTGTCCCGAGGCTGCCCACCCTCGAAACGCATCATTCTTGAAGATCATTAACGTGATGATCGTTAGAGCTACTTTCACTCTTTGAGGGCAATATGAGACCAGCGTCATCTATATGATACGGCACAAGGTTGTTGTCTATTTCTTCCGTGGAGGCAGACGACGTCGTAGCAAATGGAAAAATATGTTCATAAAATATCGCATCTCGAGATATAAGAAATTCGTTAGTGCATGGATCATAAAACCGCCATGCCTTCTTTCCTTGAGGATATCCGACGAACACACATCTTCGTCCTCGACTAGTGAATTTATCACCCGTTTTACGAGATATGTGAACGTAACTAAGACACCCTATAATCCGAATGTGTTCATAGGAAGGTTGCGTTCCATACAATAATTCGAATGGGCTTTTACCTTGTAAAAGTGGCGTAGGTAGTCGGTTGATTAAATAGACGGCTATTAATGTGCACTCGCCCCAAAGGTGAATAGGAAGATTCCCTTGAAATCTCAAAGCTCGTGCAACATTCAGTATGTGTCGGTGTTTTCGTTCGACTCTTCCATTTTGTTGAGGTGTCTCGGCACATGACGTTTGGAACGTAATTCCTTGCTCCTCGAAGTAGTTCCTCATACATGTAAATTTTGTTCCATTGTCGCTACGAAAAGCTTTAATTTTGGAATCAAATTGCCGACTTACTAGAGCAAAAAAATTGATCAAGGTCTTCTTTACTTCCTTTTTGTCTATGAGCAGATAGATCCAAACTGCCCTTGTGTGATCATCGACGATTGTTAAGAAATAGTGTGCTCCACATGAAGATGCTTTGCGATAGGGTCCCCATAGATCGCAATGAATCAAATCAAAGGCATTATCGGCTCTCGAGTAACTTAAAGGGAATTTATTTCTTGTTTGTTTTGCCTTGTGGCATACATCACAAACTTTGTTAGAATTTGAACTATCATTACAGATGCTAAGTAAATTTAAAACATCGTTGGATGGATGTCCCATCCTTTCATGCCATCTTTCCTTGGTTAGACTTGTTTTGGCGGCCATATATGTGTTATGACAGATCGGCACAAAGTAGTAGAGGTCGCCCTTGCGTTTACCCGCTCCAATCAACGTCTTCGTACGTCGGTCCTGGATAACACATATAATGTAATATCCCGTAATTTTTAAGGGTATTTTGAATTTTTCTTATGCCCGTTTTGCTAGACGGATTTAATTCAGAGAAGATCGGACATTCTGTAATATGTCTGAGCTCTGTAGATTTTACCGAGTATTATATAATACAGTTGAAGTGTTTTTGGGGTTAATGTATCATTAGTGTACGAATATATTTAACCCGGGTTTAAGGAAATTAACCCAAGTTGAATTCGGATAAGAGGGACGATTTTTGGCTGTGACCGCACCCGGCGCCAGGAGCCACCGCACCCGCGGCGAGACCATTTCCCTGAGCCGTGTCGTCTTCCTCGCGAGGCGGTTACTGTAGCTCTGTTTGGGCAGTCTGTGGGCAGGCCAAGTGGGTCTTTCGCCTTGTCCCCCGGTTGGTTTCCTTTGAGGAAGCTCATTTGTGAGCTATAAAGGGGTCGAGATCATATTGGAGCAGCTCTCCATCTTCCCCCCTGATTTCCTCTGTTTTCTTCCTCTGAAAACCTCCATTTTCGCTTTGTTTCGAGCTCGATTCGAGAGGTTCTTTGAGTTGTGAAGGTTGCCTCAAGTGTTGTGTAAAGCTTTGAGGTGTTGGGAGATCAAACCATAGACAAATCGAAGGCAAACAAATCGGTTTGGGTAAGCAAAACTCCATTGTTGCTGTCGCGAGCTAGCCACTGTCACTTGACCGCACCCGGCGCCAGGCCTCCACCGCACCCGCGGCAAGGCTGTCCGAAGTGTGTGTTTTGTGGTTTGGCTTTGGGCTTGGCTCGTTTCCTTTTATTTCTTCTTGTATTCTTTTAGATTCATATATAAGTATATTGAATCTAACTTAGGGTCTTGTTATGGGCCATTTCTTAGGGATTTATTATCCAAGATTTGCTCCAGTTTCAGATCCAGGAACTAGACGTTGCTCAGCTTGGTTCGAACTTGTCGGATCTAAGGCAAGTGGCGGTTCGCTCTTGCTCATCATTCCATATTTCAATTATTTATCAATCGTTTAGTTGTTAAATAATTTGGGATGATTCTGAAATATGTTGGAAACAGTTTTGATAACGTTATGTGATTAAAAACTGATATTATACTAGGTTGTATATTTTGCTAGAACCGACGCTAGTATATTGTAGATTTTGTACAGGTGAAGACCTTAAGGGACTTTGATGTGTTTTATTGTGTGTGTGTTTAGATTATTAAATCTAGGATGTTTGCCAGGTGGGCATAAATAGATAGTTGTGCAGGAAGAGCCGTGATGGTTCTGTGTGGTGTGTTTGTGTGTTTAACTGTGTAGTTAGCACGAGTATTCGTAGGGACAATGGATGGAGGTCCTGTCGTCTCTTTATAATAAATTGGTGAGTCATGACTAACCTCTTTACTCGGGTGAAGAGGTGGTGCACTCTGCAGGTGTCACAAATCTAGGGAGTATTCCCAAGGATCTCTCGTCTCGGGACGAGCAGATCATAAAAGCTTGTAACATGATGTGAGTGTGTGTTGACATTTAATAAGATACGTGCCATGAGTATGCACATAATGAAAATGCCTTGACCTTAATATAAAGTGCGGTATGAGTAAGCACTTATTTAAAATGTTTGGCGAGTAGTGCAGCTAGGAAAAACTCGTCTTAGTTGTAAGTCGCTCGTGTGCGATATTGTGATGCTGTGTTTGTGTGTTTGTTCGAGTTTTCCAACATTTGTCATCATTTTTCCGTTAAGGCTCATTTCATTTGGAGTTTTCTTTTGGGTTGATTGCTGTGAGACTCGGTCTCCAGAATCTTCTCTTGATCATGCTGCTTCATATATTCTAGTAGGAGTATGATGGTTGACTAGCGTACTCGGTTATTATTCGAGGGACGATGAGTCTAACCTAATACGACTGCTTCGAACCACTCTGCTTTGTACCCTTGCATAGTCTTTCATTAGACTGACCAACCGTAATTATTCCTTGCATGGTTGGCTGGTTTCATCCGTCTGATTTGGCACATCAGGTATGTTGCAGATCTAAGAAGGCTAGATCGACTATGAGGATGAACGGTGTTTTGAAGAGTTATTTTGTTTTAAAAGTCTTCCGCTGTAAATATTCTGATGATGTATTTTGTTTTGTCTGGAATCATGTGTAATTCCGAGACTGTGGTTTAATAAAAGTTATGATTTTAGTATTGTAACTATGTTTAAGACAGTTATGTCGTTGAAAAAGCCTGGGGTGACTTCGGGGTTTTCGTCCGGAGTCATCGACAGTAACGCTTTCAAATAGTGTGAAATTTGGGGGTGTTACATATACTTTCAGAGAATTGGATGAGGCATTTAGATTGCTCTGCCAATTGACTCACGGAAACAAGTTCACAAGAGAGATTTGGAACATAAAGAACATCATTAAGAGATAATCTTTCGCTCATGTGCACGGTTCCTGCCATCTCTGTTTTTATGGTTCGTCCATGTGCTACTTTCACCAATCTTCCTCTTGTTTTGGATAATTTGCCAAAGCGTTCCTTGTCCCCTGTCATATGGTTACTTGCTCCGGAATCGATAATCCAACCTAGGTCTTTATTCATACCTGTTGAACTTTCAATGTCTGTGGATGCTTGATTCTGGAATAAATTGAGTAAAGTCTGAATTTGCTCCTTCTCGAGACCAGGGATTTCTGCAATTTCCCTCTCAATATTGCTAGAAGAACCTGCCCCATCGTCTCCGGGCGTGATTGCGGTATTGGCCCTGAACGGCACGTTGCTCCTTCCCCGTCCACGAGACTGTGCAGATCCGCCTCTGGTCGCTTCTTGGCGTCTCTCGCCCCATCAATCCGGGTAGCCCACAAGTCGAAAGCATCCCGACGCTTCGTGCCTCCTCTGGTTGCAGTGGTTGCAAAGCAAGTGGGAATTTCTTGATTCACCCCTTCCTTTGGCTCGCGAATTGACCGAGGAAGAGAACGCCATTGTTTCCGACTTCTCATCTCCGATTCGATTCAAGGTATGCACTCTCTCTTCTTGAACTAAAGTTGAGTAGATTTTATTCAGGGAAGGCAGGGGTTCCACGGCCAGCAAGGCCGATCGAGCCGTCCCGTATACTGATTCGTCCAAACCCATCAGGAAATTGTGGATTTTCTCTTCTTCACGCCTCTTGGCGTTTCTTCCTCCGACATCGCAAGTACAGTGACCGCAGGAGCACGTCGGAACCGGGTCATATGTGCCTAATTCTTCCCATATCTTCTTTAATTTTCCGTAGTAATTGACGATTGTCATCCCTCTTTGCTTCACTTCGCTTAATTCCCTTTTTAGGTTGCTGAACTTTGGGGCCATTTGTAACAGAGAATCGCTCTGTGATATCTTCCCACAGATTTCTTGCGTTCTCCATGTATGTAAGTGTTGAACGTAGGCTTGGCTCAATCGTATTCAGAATCCATGCCACAAGCATGGAATTTACGGTGCACCAATCATCCCTTCTATTTGACTTAGCAGATGACTCTTCAATCGAACCATCAACGAAGCCCCATTTCTCCTAGCACGTAGCGATGTTTTTATCGCGCGCCGCCCATTCATCGTAATTTTCCCCTTTTAACTGGACATGTGTAATGATGTTGCCGGGGTTATCATTTGTATACAGGTCATATGGTGAGGGCGTTCTGTTTTTCTGATCGTCTTCCTTTCCCGACACATCGCCGGTGTCAATTTGTTCCTTTCCAGTTTCGTCTTTGGTCATGTTTGATCTGTTGTTGTTTAATTGTGTTCCTGCTCTGATACCATAAAGCAGTTTATGAGAGCTGAATTTGCAAGTCAACAGTTGTCTTTTATTGATGATAGTGGCGGGTATATATACCCTGATTTACAACTGTTGATAACTGTCAAATGAGAAGCTGATGTCACAGCTAGCATATACAATGAATGAACTAAATAACTAACTAACTATCTTGATATCAATCCCTCCAAGAGGCTGAAATCCTGGGCATTGATGGGTCAAAGGAGAAGCTGATGTCACAGCTGATCAGTACTGACTACTGAGGAAAGGGATTGCAGTGCAGTTGTGATGGTTGGGCCTCCTGGATCAGGAAAAACGGTCCTTGTAAACAGCGTTTACAGCGACAATCGAGTCAGCAGGAGTTTCCGCGTTAAAGTATGTGCTCGTCGTTTTGATGTCGCTAATGTCTTATCACAGACTTCACATTCCCGTGATAAGACGGGAGATTTGGCCAATGATTTGAAGAACAGTCTCAAGGGGAAGCGGTATCTTGTACATCTAGATGATGTGTGGAGTGAGAATCATTGGAGGGCTATATTAAACATGCTTTCCCTGATGACTCAAATGGAAGCAGAGTTGTTATAACCACTACGAAAACAGACGTGGCGTCTTCTATTGCAGCCTCCTCCAGTCAAATCCATCTAGGTGAAGGATTGAAAGAGGAAGAATCATGGCAGTTGTTCTGCAGGAGAAGATTTGGTGGACTTGTCCCGGGAAATCGTGCACAAATGTCAAGGCTCGCCTCTCGCGGTTTCAGCAGTGGCAAAGCGACAATCTCAGGGCCGAGATGGAGAGCAACACTCAATTCTCAGACCTCAACAACAGCATACTGCAAAGCTATGATGATCTGCATGGCAATCTGAAAAGCTGCCTCTTGTATTTCAGCCTCTTTCCTGAAGGATACTACATTCGGTTGTGGGTGGCAGAGAGATTTGTGAATCAGACAGGAGACAAGCAAGCCGAGGAGGTGGCGGAAGAGTGTCTTAATGAGCTGAGCTCATCAGGAGATTTTGATCATCGGGCTAACAACTGTCGTGTAAGGAACTTCCTTCACTATTTTCTCACTGTCAAGTCCAGAAAGGAGATAATGTTCGTCGCCTTTCAGTTGCTGATGCTTGTGTAATAATTTGGGAGGAGCTACAGGAATGCGATTGAAACGCGTCTGCACTTTTATCACATCAAAAGCACTCTCCTCTGCCCAGATCATAGATTTGAGCAATCAATTCATAAATCTAAAGGTTCTAGATTTTCAAGGTGCATCCTTGCACAACTTTCCTAACTGTGTTATAGATCTTGGGCTGCTGCGGTACTTGAGCCTGAGAGGGTCAACATACAATTTTGAAATTCCAAGCTCGATCAAGAAGCTGCGTTATCTTGAGTTCTTAGATCTTAAACATACATCAGTCACTTGCATGCCAAAGGAATCTGCTCGCTTCGTAATCTGCGCTAATCCTAGAAAGATAATCAAGTTCGCAAGCGACGAACTTAACGATAAACTCCGCAATCCACTAGAAAGAAAGAGAAAAACTCTTAGGGTTTGATTGAATAAAAGATAACGTCTACCAACAACCGAAAAGTGTTTAATATGATAACGAAACCCTAGTGCGAAAATAAGCGAAACGAAAATAAAATATAAATTGCGAAAATTACTAAAACGCTGCGTTGAGGCCCGATCCGAGTCACACCATCCATGTAATTGAAGAGGACTAGTAGACCGAGAAGAATGCCTTGTCCAGGGTGTTTTTGAGGTAGCGGACGACGCGCAAAGCGGCGTGCCAATGATCCAGAGTAGGATGCTGCATAAATTGAGACAGGATGTGTACTGAATATGCTAAGTCGGGTCGAGAAAACAAAGGTAAATGAGACGTCCCACAAGCCGACGATACTTTTCTGGATCACTCAGCACGGGTGCCGAGGATAACGCCAACTTGTGATGTGTGTCCATGGGAAAATCAACAGGTCGTGATCCCAACATGCCAATATCGGATATGATGTCCAGCGCATATTTACGTTGACTTAGATAGATGCCACTGGGAGATCGAGCAACTTCGACTCCAAGAAAGTATTTCAAAGGCCCTAAGTCCTTCATTTTGAAGCAAGCACTCAGGTACTGCTTGACCTTGGAAATGGCAGTAGTATCGTTACCGAGATGATCAAGTCATCTACATATATAAGGATGTAAACTTGTGTTTCACGAGTAATTAACGTAAAAAGAGAATAGTCATGATAAAGTGAGAGAAGCCATATGCACGGAGTTTGGTTGAAAGTTTAGCGACCAACATCGTGGGGACTGACGAGACCATATAATGACTTATGTAATCTACATACAAGAGAGGGATCCGAGGGTTGAAAACATGTGGGGGGCCGCATATACAATTCTTCTTCTAAGTCCCATGTAAGAAAGCATTATGGACATCCATTTGGTGTAGTTCCCAAGTTCGATAACGGCAACTGCCAGGAATGTGCGTACGGTCACCATTTCACAACGGGGGCAAAAGTATATGCGTATTCAATTCCGCCACCTGAGGGTTTCCAAGGATGACGAGTCTGGCTTAAATCTCTCGATAGACCCATCGGATTTATACTTAATTCGATAAACCCACTTACATCCTGTTGGGGTCGGAAAATCGACTACTCGTCCAATGGGCATCAACTGTCTGACGCAACCGTCGGACGCATCAGACCTGTCGGACGTGAGCCTGCGACCGTCGCCTGATTCCTGGACACAACGGACCAGCGAGATTTTCTCCTTTAAGTATAACAACTCCGAGATCTCCAACGGCTATATGCATTATTTCAGCCATCAAGGAAGGAATCAACCATCTTTAAGAGAGGATCAAAACTTATTAAGAGGAGATCAAGCGTAATTAATGCAGAATCAAGGAGAGATCAAGAGCATTTAAGGAGAGATCAAGAGCATTTAAGGAGAGATCAAAAACATTTAGGGAGGGATCAAGCAAGTATAAATAAGGCTCTAGGAGAAGCCTCAAAGGACACTCTACTACATTCTACAACACTCCATTCTACTACAACCACTTGTACTCTCATCATCAAAACTCTCATTTTACATATTCTATCTTGTCCAACGTTGTTTTAGTCCGACCGATGCTTGTAGTCTGGTCCGACCATCTCGTCTTCTTTCGACTATTCATGCTGTACCTTCTTCTTCCTCTCTTGCATCACAAAAACTACCATTTGTAATCACTTATTCTCATCAAATGGAGTATATTTATCACCCTAACTATTGTTACCCCTCAAATCAACGGAAAAAGATCGATTGGTCATTTTCCGTCCAAAACACATCCCAAAGCCTTCTTTCCGCGAGGAAGACGAGAAAGGGTCCAAGTTTGTTATCGGTTAATGCTTGAATTTCCGATTCCATGGCTTGTCGCCATTGCTCATCTTTAACAGCTTGAGCATAGGAACAGCTCTACATTCTCAGATATGTTTGTCAAATATCCACGATGTCGTGGGGAGAACCTATCACACGTCAAAAAATTAGACAATGGATAGCAACTCTTAGAGTCGGAAGGTATGAGTAACGTTGAGGTGTTAGTCACATAGTCTCGTAATCGTGTGGAAGGAATTTTAATGCGACATCCCCTTCCTTCGTTGGTGTTCTCTGTACCATGTTCTGGTTGAACGATATGAGGCACACCGAGGGAAGATGTTGACGGATCCGATGACGTGACTGTCTCATTCTAATTGTTTGGCTGAATTGGGTCATCCGTTGTGTCAATAAAAGGATCTTCTTTGATGCGTCCCAGCCCTCACCCAAGCCGGGCTCCGACAGGCCCAAGGCGCCCAAGACCTTGGGGTCCTCCTTGGTTCAAGACTTAATCTAGTTTAGCTTTATATTTCTTAATTTAGCAACTTTCCTGTTTTAGCATCTTTCTATTTTAGCATTGCTATTTTTAGGACTTACTATGTTTAGCAGTTTCTATTTATAGCAGTTTCTATTTCGGGCGTTGCTCTACTATTGCATAGTGGCTAGCCCATTAGCTTGTTACTCGGCCCAAGCCCATTAGGGTTCTTGGCCGAGCCTCTTGGCTATTTAAAGCCCTCATTGTAGTTCGTTTCAAGTACGTTGAATTGAATAGCAAAGCTTAAGTCGAGTGGTATCCTCCTTCCTTTGCTTCGACGTCACCCTTGATTCTGAATCCGTTTTGGTAGTTGCGTTAAACTCCAATCTATCTTCTCAATCCCCATTCCCAACACAACCCACGACTTGTTTCGTGTCTATCCGCGACGTCCAGGTGAACATCTCGATCTAGATCCACGCAAAGACGAGTTGTCCCGAGGCTGCCCACCCTCGAAACGCATCATTCTTGAAGATCATTAACGTGATGATCGTTAGAGCTACTTTCACTCTTTGAGGGCAATATGAGACCAGCGTCATCTATATGATACGGCACAAGGTTGTTGTCTATTTCTCCGTGGAGGCAGACGACGTCGTAGCAAAT
>WOAB01000816.1:0-49058 GCA_027886185.1 Rheum nobile
AAAGTAATGTGCTTTTGTGTATGATGGAGTTATGTGGGAGTTGAATAGCTTCTGTATGACCTCATCTCAGGCAAATGAATGTCTTTTGGTAGTAGTTCTATGAAACAGGCCTCACTTGATTATGAAAGTTGAGCTAAGCTGGTGGCCTTTAAAATTCCAAGTTCATGACATTCCAGAGTTATATGGCCTAACAAATTTCTAAGTTCATGATATTCCATTTAAACCTAAGCCTATTCAAGAAGAGCTTGAATTAAACACTAACTTTACCTTTCCAGAACTCCATTCTTGAATGCCTGCAGGTTATTTCTGCCTTTCTTTCTCTGGTGTGGTCTTGTTTCTTGCTTAAAAGAGTTGAGTTATGACTTTGCTATTTTTTTTATATTATAAGGTAAAAATTCAAAGTTGATAACAAACATGAAAAAACTTCGAGAGGCCGAAAAACAAATTCATATGTGCTCTCTCTAAGGATAACAGAGGGTTGTGACTTGTGAGTTCTCTGTATACAGATTTCTGAGTTTTGTAGGAAATCAAAGAGGAAGCCTGGGTTGATCTGATCTTGCATTTCTCAATCCTGACCATTATTCAATATTTTGTGGCCTTGTAAATCTTGCTTTCTTTTTCCCTTGCTTTTATTTCATTCAAACTTGAATTCATAAAGCCTGTCTCTACCCTTTCTTGCCCAATTCCTCTAGAAATGGACTGTTAAGCAGTTTATACTGCTACAGTCTCCCATGTGCATTTGACGTGGAAATCAATTTGAAAGATGAAAAGCAAATCAGACACAGATTCATTTTCTTTTTTCCTGGTGTCTTCTGAATGAAAACTTCTTATTAAACCTAAATGACCGATTTTGTGTGTTTTGCAAACAACTTTTCATAAGTAATTTAAGGAGTAACTTTTTCCCCATTTAATCCCTAAAAATAAAACTTAACTAATAATGTTTCCCAATTACATGCAAGTAATTTCAAGGTGTACAGATGATTCCTATGCTGCACAATTTGTAACCACACATCATACAAGAATTTGGTTCTAGTAAAACGGCTTCTTAGAGTAAAACGGAAGGTACTATTAAGGGCCATTGAATTACAAAATAAATGAATGGTTGTGATTAAAGTAATTGGGTGCATGTTTATATGGTGGAATTGAACACGGATGATTCCCATTAATTTATGGATTTTTTACCTAAATTATAAGAGATCATACCCTTCCTTTTTTATTTTATTCTCTCCCCCAGTTAATATCGATCTCGATTGGAATCCTCTTCGACCTCGACTGAAATCGTCTTCAACTTCCGACTGGAATCGGCCACAGAGGAGGACTTCAACACGCCGCCGGGCTTCAACACGCCGCCGCCGCCTTCGACCTCGACTGAATCGTCTTCAACTTCCGACTGGAATCGGCCACATAGGAGGGCTTCAACACGCCGTCGTCTTCAACTTCTCTCCCTCTATCAATTCATCCCATCTTCACGTCCTTCACCCATAAACTCATCTCGCTGAATTCCTTCTCGGAAATCTCAGCGACCTCTCAGTTAAAACGCCATATCTTTTATTACAACTCAGAAAATTCTCCAATTTTGAGGGACGAAATTAGATTTCCAGATCTATCTCTGGGAGTTGGAATCACCTAATTCCGAGTCCAGACGAAAGAGAACGAGCCAGTTTAAGTCACGCTAGATTTCTGGAAAGTTGCTGTCAATTCCTTCCCGAAAATCTCAGCGACCTCTCAGTTAAAATGCCATATCTTTGATTTACAACTCAGAAAATTCTCCAATTTGAGGGACGAAATTAGACTTCAGATCTAACTCTGGGAGTTGGAATCACCCAATTCCGAGTCCAGACGAAAGAGAATGAGCAAGTTGAAGTCACGCTGAATTTCTAGAAAGCTACTATCAATTCTTGCAGAAGTTGAAGTGCAATTCGACAGGGCACTCCGTGGTATCTGGGTTGAAACTTTCAACATCAAAAGAGAATCATGAATGTAAGTTCTTACTACTCTGAAGAAGGTGTTATTGTGTTAATTGACAGCTTGTTCTAGGAAGTTTCAGTTTTTGGTGTTTTGGGGTATTGTTTGTAATTAATATTAAATTGTTTAATGTGATATTCATACAAATGCTTTTGATATTATATTGGATGTAGGTCTCATGCATTGAATATTGATATTTATGATGTGATATTCACCTAAACTTTGAATAATTATCATGGCGAATTAAACTCTGAATATTGACACTGTTTTTATGAATATCGACTACTTACTTGTATGACTATGTGTATAAAATACGTGAATATTCACATATGGAATGAATATCGCTATTATAGTATTCAAATTGCTTGTTGATGGTGTTTGTTTGTACTGTTTGCAATGATATTCAAATTGTTTGATGTGATATTCATTATAATGTTGTTCATATTCAGGAGGTTTTATGCGTTGAATAATGATATTCAAATTTTATGATGTGATATTTAATATAATGTTGTTGATATTCATTATAATAATATTGTTGATATTCATTATAATAATGTTCATATTCAGGTTGATCGAACGACTGTACGACCCAAATCGACGCGACAATATCATTGGTAACCTTACCGCCATGAATCAAAGCTTCGAAGATATTGGGTGGTGATATTCGTGTAGTTAGTTGATGACATTCATGTATGAGTGACTATATTAATGTAATTGGGTGGTGGGCGATATTCACAAAATGAGTAGTGATATTCATAAATTGAGTGGTGATATTCGTGTAAGTAATTGATATTCATGTGATTAATTGAGATATTTATGTAACTTAGTGTGATATTCATATTATCAAGTGATGAAATCATGATTTAAGTGATGATATTCACATTTTAAAGATATTAAATCTTCACTTATTAAATAGAATCGATATTCAAACAAACTTAAACGATATTCATTAACAAATGATTGATATTCGTGAATATATAACGATATTCACGAACGTTTAGAAATGTTCTTCCTATTTAAATTTTAATATTTGAATGGGAGCAAAATCGATTAGGAAAGAGAATATTGTATTATTTCTCTCTCATGTAACAACCAAAATTAATATTTCTTATTAATAATATCCTTATTATGTTAGATTTGGTGGTTAGGGCTCTATCATATATCTTCTATAACTCATTAATCCAACCATCCATCAATATCAATCCGACGCTCCAGATTAGTATTTTCGTTTTAACACAATTTCCGTTTTACCGGAGCGTGACTCCATAATACAAATACTGCAAAAAATATATACAATTCATTCACATTTATCTGAATCAACAACAGTAAGTCTAACACAGTCTGATATCGTTTGAGATAGAAAAAATGCAAACAATATCAATATATCATACCAAATCTAGTTATTGTACGATCCAGCATCACAGCCTTGTTTTTCCACTTCGTCAATGCATTTTCTTTTTTATTTTCCCCGGAAATTGTCTGGTGCCAAATTTAAGTACATAAAACCCAATAATAGAATTTATTTGAAAAAAATAATCTCCCTCTTAATTTTCTCTGTTCATCTCTTGGTATAACAGCTCCTGGCCACCAGCACGCCGCCGGGAGGCGCCGTCATCTGCAGCAAGCACCTGGCGCGTAGCCAATACGAGACCCCCAATCCACGCGCCACCTTTGCCTTCACCCAAAACCTCCCCCTCACCTCATACTCCACTCTGTTACTCGCCACTTTCCTCTGAAGCTCAATCGCCACCTCCAATGGCAGTATCACCAAGCTTGAAATCATCCTCACAACCCCAACCTTCGTCCCGCCCTCCGCCGGAGCTCGAACCCCTCCAACACATGCCCCTCCGCGATAACCCTCCCTTCGAACGCCAATTGCAGATCCGCCGCCCTGAATTTCGAGATCCAGGCTCTCGTTAGGGTTTGTGAAGTTCGACGACGAAGGAGAAATCGCCGTTCATGTACCCCGGGGAGCCGACGTAGAGGGCGGTGATGTTGGCGCTGGGGACGTCGAAGTTCGGGACGCGCGGCTTGAGGACGACAAGACGATTAGGGTTGAGAGTCCGAAGAGGATGAGGAGGATGCTGAAGACGAGGCAGACGAAGGCGCCGCACCAGATCGCGGGGTGCGTCCGGTACCGGGGGTCGTGGAGGATGATCGGCGTTTCCGGCGTCGACGAATCGGCGGTTTGGGGAGGGGGGTTTTGAGCTTGAAGTACGTCCGGCGATGGAGCGTAGTAGGAACTCGGATGGGGGCGCGTGGCTGGACGCGGCGTGGTGGATGACGCCTGGTTGTGGTACTTGGGCGGCGGTGGTAGCGGCGGGCAACTGTGGCGGTGGTACGTTGGGCACCATTGTAATTATGGTAACTAGTTAAGGTTAATAATGGATGAAATACTTATGGGAGAAGAAATTGAAATAGTTTGGGTTATGATTTGTGAGTGGTGATTGATTTGGTTACAGAAAAGTGGAAAATAATGCAATAAACTGAAGCAACATGGAAAGAAAGAAGATGAATGTGGTGGCCATCGAAGCGTATTTATATTGTACCAGTGGGAAACTACGTATAATATGCATAATGCATGGTTTTATTTTATCATTTTCTAGAATTAGGGTAATATTACACAAAACATCCTTATTTAGGTGATTTTGTACAAAGTACCACTTCTCTTACAAAAAAAACATTATGTAATGACATTTTAACCGTAAAAGTTGATGGTTTTCATATATTTGAGCTGTTAAAACATAATCTATCGCGATATAGACTATCCCCAAGTTAACGCGATCTTTAATATGATGGATAAGAGACATAAAGAACACACATTTTGTCGGTGATCAACGCGATGATTCCAGTGACGATTAACACTTTAACAATTCTTACATGAAAACAATCACATATCCTCTTATTCTTTCCTCCAAAAATGGACAGTCGACAAAAGATCCCTAAAAATGACACCTCAAGCCTATTCGAGTCCTGTTTGTAATTGCTGACAAGGAGCAGAAATGTGTCATCTTATGGTTGATTGCTTCAGATGACGTGTCCGTGCGTAGGCGAGGCGGCTATGAATGGCGGTTGTGTCATGGACTGTTTTCATTGGGTGAGTGACATCACAACATGCAAATGAGGTTAACACATTCTTCTTGATAGTCTGACGCGGCGTTTGCGGTTTGATTTTGGTCGTTGATTAAGGAGTATGAAGGAAATGAACGCGATGAGCTGACGCGGTCACGACTATATAAAATAGCGCGTGTCCATCAAAAGTTACATTAGATATTTTTACAAAAAAATACTAAATGAAATTGGGTGTTCAATTGTTAACATGAAACTTGCTATTTATCTTATACATTAGATTTTCTTTAATGGAGTATAATATATATCTAACTACATTGATTAAGGTTTTGTAAAATAAAATTATTGATTAATTCACATTGAATGATTACATTCTTTATTATTGGTGAGAAACATATTAGACATTTCATGTTTTTAAATTTAAAACTTGATTTTCATAGATTTAGAAACCCAGATGAATATGGGCCTTGAATTGTTAATAGCTAAAAGGTGGTTATATGTAATTATAAGATAAATAGTGGTTGCCCGTTGAGTTATTCATACAATACTATGTGTAGTAAGTGAAAGTAATAAGGAAGATGAAGAAGTGATGCAAATATAGCAAATAAAGTGAGGTTTTAATTCTTAATAGGGATGCTCGTGAATCCAGAATTCAAATTGTAGTATATAAGATTAACTTTTATAAAGGGAGATCGACATATTGCTCATCCTAATTTGTATATATAAATTAGGCGAACTCTTTTTTTTTGTATATAACATATTTACAATAGGACAAAAGTACGAAAGTGAAGTGTCTTAATATACATGAAAACTTTCAGAATAATCACCACTACGAATCTAGAAGGAAAATTAGAGAAATCAAGAAACAGCCCAAAAAAGAGAGAGCCAACTTTTATTTTAATAAAGTAGTGCTAATGCTTTTTAGAGAAATTAAATTGGTAACGGAAAAATAAAATAAAAAAGTGGTAGGTGGGTGGCCCTCGGATCAGAGTTGAAACCAACTGCATTAAGCAAGCCTCTTCGCATACACGTGTCAACTGATTGTGTTAGATCAGTCAAAATCGAACGGCCAGGATTTCGCGCGCCCATGATAATTCTGCAACCACAATTGGGATATACCAAGCTAGCTTTTGCATCTAATTGTACTTCAATAAAATCATGGAGCAGGCCAAAAAGATTTAACACATTTTAAATTGTTGTTTTCAAGGGATTATGGCATGGATTAAGCAAAGGTGTGTCATACTATACAATACAAAAAGGGGCCTTGGGATAGAGAATTTTGACTTGAATCGTTTTATTCTTAATCAGCAAGACAACATTATGCCAATATATATGTTTAATTTGTGTTGTGCAAGTATCATATAGCTACCTTTAGTCTTATATGATGAAGTATTAGGTGTTGAGTAACGCTTACTCCTAAGTCCTAATTACTTATCATTAATCCATTTTATTTTTACAGTTAGTTCAAAAGTACAACTTTGAGTGTGTTTGGATTACGTATTATAATATCAAAAGTTGACATTATAATACCAAAAACGATATTATAATGCCAGTTTTTGTCCAAGTCTTTCTGTTTTTTGTCATGATGCAAATTGAATGATTTTTTTAAAGTCTCATATTGGAATGCATGCTTGTTTACACACTATCACACAAGAAAGAAATTGCAACTACATCAAGTTGTATATATACAAATCATCAATGACAAACTCCAAAAAAAAGAGTGTTTTCATTTAATACTACTTAAGATACATCATTGTTGTAGTGATTTCCATCTTAAGCAAATCTCAGAGGTGATAAATGGCAGCTGTTGCTGTTACCCTCTATTCAGTTGATAAGATCTTGAACTTTCTTGATCAAGAACTCATTAGTAACAGAAGGAGTAGGGAGTAAGGTGATGAAGAACCAAACAGGGCTGTTGGAAGACATGGTTGAAGAAGATGAGGTTCTTGGCACTGATTTGCTGACACAAAATGCTCTGATGCTGTGAACCTTCTGAGTGATGGAGATGCTAGATGCAAGACTATCTCGGTTGTCGGTCCATGTGGTTCAGGTAAGACTGTTCTTGTGAATAGAGTGCACTCTTGAGCAAGAGAGAAATTGGTGTCAAATTGACCTCTATTCCTAATTCTTCTACTTTTGTATGGGGGGAAATGAGCTGCAATTTCGCTATGTAGACAGGCCCTGCAAAGAATTTGAAGTTCTATTTTTGCAGGGGAAGAAGTACATAGTTGTTCTAGATTGTCTTGTGTAAGGAGAGATCAAGATTGGACTTACATTCAAAAGCATGTTGCCTGATGATGTAGCTGCAGCCTGTTCTGCCTCAGATAATCTCATTTTTTCGTATCAATGGCTTGAAATGGAGGAATTTTTTGCATGAAGGCCTTTGGAAATGATAGTGGAGATTGTCAAGAGATGTGAAGGAATGCCTCAGGGCCATCTCTGCAGTAGGTAGTCTTCTGTGGAAACCGAATCTGCCTGCAGAACGGATTCAAGTGTACACGATAATCTTAGAAGATAGATGCAAGCTAATGGCATCAGCACCATGTTGTACGTTGACAAGTTATCATGATCTGCTTATTTGTGCTTGGATTGAACAAAGCTTCTTCCTTGATGATTGAAGGAACTCTATAATGGTTCAAGATTTGGAAAATGCGCCAAACTTCTTTGAAACACTAGCTCACTCTGCTGAAGATGCAGAATCTTTCAATCCTATATGTGAGATAATTGAGCAAAGACAAGAAGCAGAATCTTCCTAAGGCATTTGTACTTACAAGGGAAATTGACCACTCTTCCAAAATGGAGATGTATTCCTTATATGCTAGTGGGTAAATTATATAAATGTGTATGGTGTTTAAGCTTGAATAAGTGTCAAATTAACCTCCTCCCTTCTTTCAAGAGACTACTCTGAAGATATCATTTTGATTACAAATTTGTCTAGCAGGTTTTCAAAGAAGAAAGCTTCCTGAGAATGGCTGATCTCGCCATCAATTTCAGCCTCTTACTAGTTGAGCAAATCATTAATTTCACTAGCCATGAACTAAATTTTCCAGGAAATGTTGCAGGTGATATTGAAGAAGTAAAAGCGCACCTGGAAAGAATGCAAGCCATTGTGCAGAGCAGAGGAGCAGGATCTCCCCAAGTGAAGGAAGTCTTATCCAAAGATTTGAGGTCGGTGGCTTATCGTATAGAGGATGCTCTCGACGGTATCATGCTACATGAGCCCCACCATTCTCCAAACAACAGCCTTCTGAGAAAGGGTTACCAATTCAGTCACAATATATGGCACCGGAGCTCACTCAACGAGATCCATGAAGAAATCCAGAAGATTCGTCACGAGATGAGGAATATATATGAAGCTCTTGAAGTCTCTGGATGTCATGGCGAAGATCCAAGGACACAACTTCAGCATCATCTATCTCAATTAAAGCAGTTTATGAGGGCTGAATTTGCAAGTCAACGGTTTGTCTTTTATTGATGATAGTGGCGGGTATATATACCCTGATTTACAACCGTTGATAACTCTCAAATGACGATGCAGTTATAATTAGTAAACTAACTAGTAAACTGACAAAACTGAACAGCTAGCATATACAATGAATAAACTAAATAACTAACTAACTAACTATCTTGATACCCCCCCTCAAGTTGGCGCATGGAGATCTTGAATGCCCAACTTGGAGAGAAATGATTCGAACTGGTGCTTGCCCAAAGCTTTGGTGAAGATATCAGCCAACTGGGCTTTAGTGGGAACATAAGCAGGTGATAGCATTCCATTGGTGATTTCATTGCGAACAAAATGACAATCGACTTCAATGTGTTTAGTACGTTCATGAAATACCGGGTTGCGAGCAATATGAAGAGCAGACTGACTGTCACAATGAAGGGGGATTGAATTGGGATGAGAGATTCGGAGATCACGGAGCAACCCTTTAAGCCACTTAAGCTCACATGTAATTGTGGCCATTGAACGATATTCAGCTTCAGCGGAAGATTGAGAGACGACCGGTTGTTTCTTTGTTTTCCAAGAGATAGGGGAGTCGCCAAGAAAAATGAGCCAACCGGAAAGAGATCGTCTAGAGACAGGACAACTGGCCCAATCCGAGTCACACCATCCATGTAATTGAAGAGGACTAGTAGACCGGAGAAGAATGCCTTGTCCAGGGTGTTTTTTGAGGTAGCGGACGACGCGCAAAGCGGCGTGCCAATGATCCAGAGTAGGATGCTGCATAAATTGAGACAGGATGTGTACTGAATATGCTAAGTCGGGTCGAGAAAAACAAAGGTAAATGAGACGTCCCACAAGCCGACGATACTTTTCTGGATCACTCAGCACGGGTGCCGAGGATAACGCCAACTTGTGATGTGTGTCCATGGGAAAATCAACAGGTCGTGATCCCAACATGCCAATATCGGATATGATGTCCAGCGCATATTTACGTTGACTTAGATAGATGCCACTGGGAGATCGAGCAACTTCGACTCCAAGAAAGTATTTCAAAGGCCCTAAGTCCTTCATTTTGAAGCAAGCACTCAGGTACTGCTTGACCTTGGAAATGGCAGTAGTATCGTTACCGGAGATGATCAAGTCATCTACATATATAAGGATGTAAACTTGTGTTTCACGAGTAATTAACGTAAAAAGAGAATAGTCATGATAAGAGTGAGAGAAGCCATATGCACGGAGTTTGGTTGAAAGTTTAGCGAACCAACATCGTGGGGACTGACGAAGACCATATAATGACTTATGTAATCTACATACAAGAGAGGGATCCGAGGGTTGAAAACATGTGGGGGCCGCATATACAATTCTTCTTCTAAGTCACCATGTAAGAAAGCATTATGGACATCCATTTGGTGTAGTTCCCAATTTCGGATAACGGCAACTGCCAGGAATGTGCGTACGGTCACCATTTTCACAACGGGGGCAAAAGTATATGCGTAGTCAATTCCGGCCACCTGAGGGTTTCCAAGGATGACGAGTCTGGCTTTAAATCTCTCGATAGACCCATCGGATTTATACTTAATTCGATAAACCCACTTACATCCTGTTGGGGTCGGAAAATCGACTACTCGTCCAATGGGCATCAACTGTCTGACGCAACCGTCGGACGCATCAGACCTGTCGGACGTGAGCCATGCGACCGTCGCCTGATTCCTGGACACAACGGACCAGCGAGATTTTCTCCTTTAAGTATAACAACTCCGAGATCTCCAACGGCTATATGCATTATTTCAGCCATCAAGGAAGGAATCAACCATCTTTAAGAGAGGATCAAAACTTATTAAGAGGAGATCAAGCGTAATTAATGCAGAATCAAGGAGAGATCAAGAGCATTTAAGGAGAGATCAAGAGCATTTAAGGAGAGATCAAAAACATTTAGGGAGGGATCAAGCAAGTATAAATAAGGCTCTAGGAGAAGCCTCAAAGGACACTCTACTACATTCTACAACACTCCATTCTACTACAACCACTTGTACTCTCATCATCAAAACTCTCATTTTTACATATTCTATCTTGTCCAACGTTGTTTAGTCCGACCGATGCTTGTAGTCTGGTCCGACCATCTCGTCTTCTTCGACTATTCATGCTGTAACCTTCTTCTTCCTCTCTTGCATCACAAAAACTACCATTTGTAATCACTTATTCTCATCAAATGGAGTATATTTATCACCCTAACTATTGTTACCCCTCAAATCAACGGAAAAAGATCGATTGGTCATTTTCCGTCCAAAACACATCCCAAAGCCTTCTTTCCGCGAGGAAGACGAGAAAGGGTCCAAGTTTTGTTATCGGTTAATGCTTGAATTTCCGATTCCATGGCTTGTCGCCATTGCTCATCTTTAACAGCTTGAGCATAGGAATACAGCTCTACATTCTCAGATATGTTTGTCAAATATCCACGATGTCGTGGGGAGAACCTATCACACGTCAAAAAATTAGACAATGGATAGCAACTCTTAGAGTCGGAAGGTATGAGTAACGTTGAGGTGTTAGTCACATAGTCTCGTAATCGTGTGGAAGGAATTTTAATGCGACATCCCCTTCCTTCGTTGGTGTTCTCTGTACCATGTTCTGGTTGAACGATATGAGGCACACCGAGGGAAGATGTTGACGGATCCGATGACGTGACTGTCTCATTCTAATTGTTTGGCTGAATTGGGTCATCCGTTGTGTCAATAAAAGGATCTTCTTTGATGCGTCCCAGCCCTCACCCAAGCCGGGCTCCGACAGGCCCAAGGCGCCCAAGACCTTGGGGTCCTCCTTGGTTCAAGACTTAATCTAGTTTAGCTTTATATTTCTTAATTTAGCAACTTTCCTGTTTTAGCATCTTTCTATTTTTAGCATTGCTATTTTTAGGACTTACTATGTTTAGCAGTTTCTATTTATAGCAGTTTCTATTTCGGGCGTTGCTCTACTATTGCATAGTGGGCTAGCCCATTAGCTTGTTACTCGGCCCAAGCCCATTAGGGTTCTTGGCCGAGCCTCTTGGCTATTTAAAGCCCTCATTGTAGTTCGTTTCAAGTACGTTGAATTGAATAGCAAAGCTTAAGTCGAGTGGTATTCCTCCTTCCTTTGCTTCGACGTCACCCTTGATTCTGAATCCGTTTTGGTAGTTGCGTTAAACTCCAATCTATCTTCTCAATCCCCATTCCCAAACACAACCCACGACTTGTTCGTGTCTATCCGCGACGTCCAGGTGAACATCTCGATCTAGATCCACGCAAAGACGAGTTGTCCCGAGGCTGCCCACCCTCGAAACGCATCATTCTTGAAGATCATTAACGTGATGATCGTTAGAGCTACTTTCACTCTTTGAGGGCAATATGAGACCAGCGTCATCTATATGATACGGCACAAGGTTGTTGTCTATTTCTTCCGTGGAGGCAGACGACGTCGTAGCAAATGGAAAAATATGTTCATAAAATATCGCATCTCGAGATATAAGAAATTCGTTAGTGCATGGATCATAAAACCGCCATGCCTTCTTTCCTTGAGGATATCCGACGAACACACATCTTCGTCCTCGACTAGTGAATTTATCACCCGTTTTACGAGATATGTGAACGTAACTAAGACACCCTATAATCCGAATGTGTTCATAGGAAGGTTGCGTTCCATACAATAATTCGAATGGGCTTTTACCTTGTAAAAGTGGCGTAGGTAGTCGGTTGATTAAATAGACGGCTATTAATGTGCACTCGCCCCAAAGGTGAATAGGAAGATTCCCTTGAAATCTCAAAGCTCGTGCAACATTCAGTATGTGTCGGTGTTTTCGTTCGACTCTTCCATTTTGTTGAGGTGTCTCGGCACATGACGTTTGGAACGTAATTCCTTGCTCCTCGAAGTAGTTCCTCATACATGTAAATTTTGTTCCATTGTCGCTACGAAAAGCTTTAATTTTGGAATCAAATTGCCGACTTACTAGAGCAAAAAAATTGATCAAGGTCTTCTTTACTTCCTTTTTGTCTATGAGCAGATAGATCCAAACTGCCCTTGTGTGATCATCGACGATTGTTAAGAAATAGTGTGCTCCACATGAAGATGCTTTGCGATAGGGTCCCCATAGATCGCAATGAATCAAATCAAAGGCATTATCGGCTCTCGAGTAACTTAAAGGGAATTTATTTCTTGTTTGTTTTGCCTTGTGGCATACATCACAAACTTTGTTAGAATTTGAACTATCATTACAGATGCTAAGTAAATTTAAAACATCGTTGGATGGATGTCCCATCCTTTCATGCCATCTTTCCTTGGTTAGACTTGTTTTGGCGGCCATATATGTGTTATGACAGATCGGCACAAAGTAGTAGAGGTCGCCCTTGCGTTTACCCGCTCCAATCAACGTCTTCGTACGTCGGTCCTGGATAACACATATAATGTAATATCCCGTAATTTTTAAGGGTATTTTGAATTTTTCTTATGCCCGTTTTGCTAGACGGATTTAATTCAGAGAAGATCGGACATTCTGTAATATGTCTGAGCTCTGTAGATTTTACCGAGTATTATATAATACAGTTGAAGTGTTTTTGGGGTTAATGTATCATTAGTGTACGAATATATTTAACCCGGGTTTAAGGAAATTAACCCAAGTTGAATTCGGATAAGAGGGACGATTTTTGGCTGTGACCGCACCCGGCGCCAGGAGCCACCGCACCCGCGGCGAGACCATTTCCCTGAGCCGTGTCGTCTTCCTCGCGAGGCGGTTACTGTAGCTCTGTTTGGGCAGTCTGTGGGCAGGCCAAGTGGGTCTTTCGCCTTGTCCCCCGGTTGGTTTCCTTTGAGGAAGCTCATTTGTGAGCTATAAAAGGGGTCGAGATCATATTGGAGCAGCTCTCCATCTTCCCCCCTGATTTCCTCTGTTTTCTTCCTCTGAAAACCTCCATTTTCGCTTTGTTTCGAGCTCGATTCGAGAGGTTCTTTGAGTTGTGAAGGTTGCCTCAAGTGTTGTGTAAAGCTTTGAGGTGTTGGGAGATCAAACCATAGACAAATCGAAGGCAAACAAATCGGTTTGGGTAAGCAAAACTCCATTGTTGCTGTCGCGAGCTAGCCACTGTCACTTGACCGCACCCGGCGCCAGGCCTCCACCGCACCCGCGGCAAGGCTGTCCGAAGTGTGTGTTTTGTGGTTTGGCTTTGGGCTTGGCTCGTTTCCTTTTATTTCTTCTTGTATTCTTTTAGATTCATATATAAGTATATTGAATCTAACTTAGGGTCTTGTTATGGGCCATTTCTTAGGGATTTATTATCCAAGATTTGCTCCAGTTTCAGATCCAGGAACTAGACGTTGCTCAGCTTGGTTCGAACTTGTCGGATCTAAGGCAAGTGGCGGTTCGCTCTTGCTCATCATTCCATATTTCAATTATTTATCAATCGTTTAGTTGTTAAATAATTTGGGATGATTCTGAAATATGTTGGAAACAGTTTTGATAACGTTATGTGATTAAAAACTGATATTATACTAGGTTGTATATTTTGCTAGAACCGACGCTAGTATATTGTAGATTTTGTACAGGTGAAGACCTTAAGGGACTTTGATGTGTTTTATTGTGTGTGTGTTTAGATTATTAAATCTAGGATGTTTGCCAGGTGGGCATAAATAGATAGTTGTGCAGGAAGAGCCGTGATGGTTCTGTGTGGTGTGTTTGTGTGTTTAACTGTGTAGTTAGCACGAGTATTCGTAGGGACAATGGATGGAGGTCCTGTCGTCTCTTTATAATAAATTGGTGAGTCATGACTAACCTCTTTACTCGGGTGAAGAGGTGGTGCACTCTGCAGGTGTCACAAATCTAGGGAGTATTCCCAAGGATCTCTCGTCTCGGGACGAGCAGATCATAAAAGCTTGTAACATGATGTGAGTGTGTGTTGACATTTAATAAGATACGTGCCATGAGTATGCACATAATGAAAATGCCTTGACCTTAATATAAAGTGCGGTATGAGTAAGCACTTATTTAAAATGTTTGGCGAGTAGTGCAGCTAGGAAAAACTCGTCTTAGTTGTAAGTCGCTCGTGTGCGATATTGTGATGCTGTGTTTGTGTGTTTGTTCGAGTTTTCCAACATTTGTCATCATTTTTCCGTTAAGGCTCATTTCATTTGGAGTTTTCTTTTGGGTTGATTGCTGTGAGACTCGGTCTCCAGAATCTTCTCTTGATCATGCTGCTTCATATATTCTAGTAGGAGTATGATGGTTGACTAGCGTACTCGGTTATTATTCGAGGGACGATGAGTCTAACCTAATACGACTGCTTCGAACCACTCTGCTTTGTACCCTTGCATAGTCTTTCATTAGACTGACCAACCGTAATTATTCCTTGCATGGTTGGCTGGTTTCATCCGTCTGATTTGGCACATCAGGTATGTTGCAGATCTAAGAAGGCTAGATCGACTATGAGGATGAACGGTGTTTTGAAGAGTTATTTTGTTTTAAAAGTCTTCCGCTGTAAATATTCTGATGATGTATTTTGTTTTGTCTGGAATCATGTGTAATTCCGAGACTGTGGTTTAATAAAAGTTATGATTTTAGTATTGTAACTATGTTTAAGACAGTTATGTCGTTGAAAAAGCCTGGGGTGACTTCGGGGTTTTCGTCCGGAGTCATCGACAGTAACGCTTTCAAATAGTGTGAAATTTGGGGGTGTTACATATACTTTCAGAGAATTGGATGAGGCATTTAGATTGCTCTGCCAATTGACTCACGGAAACAAGTTCACAAGAGAGATTTGGAACATAAAGAACATCATTAAGAGATAATCTTTCGCTCATGTGCACGGTTCCTGCCATCTCTGTTTTTATGGTTCGTCCATGTGCTACTTTCACCAATCTTCCTCTTGTTTTGGATAATTTGCCAAAGCGTTCCTTGTCCCCTGTCATATGGTTACTTGCTCCGGAATCGATAATCCAACCTAGGTCTTTATTCATACCTGTTGAACTTTCAATGTCTGTGGATGCTTGATTCTGGAATAAATTGAGTAAAGTCTGAATTTGCTCCTTCTCGAGACCAGGGATTTCTGCAATTTCCCTCTCAATATTGCTAGAAGAACCTGCCCCATCGTCTCCGGGCGTGATTGCGGTATTGGCCCTGAACGGCACGTTGCTCCTTCCCCGTCCACGAGACTGTGCAGATCCGCCTCTGGTCGCTTCTTGGCGTCTCTCGCCCCATCAATCCGGGTAGCCCACAAGTCGAAAGCATCCCGACGCTTCGTGCCTCCTCTGGTTGCAGTGGTTGCAAAGCAAGTGGGAATTTCTTGATTCACCCCTTCCTTTGGCTCGCGAATTGACCGAGGAAGAGAACGCCATTGTTTCCGACTTCTCATCTCCGATTCGATTCAAGGTATGCACTCTCTCTTCTTGAACTAAAGTTGAGTAGATTTTATTCAGGGAAGGCAGGGGTTCCACGGCCAGCAAGGCCGATCGAGCCGTCCCGTATACTGATTCGTCCAAACCCATCAGGAAATTGTGGATTTTCTCTTCTTCACGCCTCTTGGCGTTTCTTCCTCCGACATCGCAAGTACAGTGACCGCAGGAGCACGTCGGAACCGGGTCATATGTGCCTAATTCTTCCCATATCTTCTTTAATTTTCCGTAGTAATTGACGATTGTCATCCCTCTTTGCTTCACTTCGCTTAATTCCCTTTTTAGTTGCTGAACTTTGGGGCCATTTGTAACAGAGAATCGCTCTGTGATATCTTCCCACAGATTTCTTGCGTTCTCCATGTATGTAAGTGTTGAACGTAGGCTTGGCTCAATCGTATTCAGAATCCATGCCACAAGCATGGAATTTACGGTGCACCAATCATCCCTTCTATTTGACTTAGCAGATGACTCTTCAATCGAACCATCAACGAAGCCCCATTTTCTCCTAGCACGTAGCGATGTTTTTATCGCGCGCGCCCATTCATCGTAATTTTCCCCTTTTAACTGGACATGTGTAATGATGTTGCCGGGGTTATCATTTGTATACAGGTCATATGGTGAGGGCGTTCTGTTTTTCTGATCGTCTTCCTTTCCCGACACATCGCCGGTGTCAATTTGTTCCTTTCCAGTTTCGTCTTTGGTCATGTTTGATCTGTTGTTGTTTAATTGTGTTCCTGCTCTGATACCATAAAGCAGTTTATGAGAGCTGAATTTGCAAGTCAACAGTTGTCTTTTATTGATGATAGTGGCGGGTATATATACCCTGATTTACAACTGTTGATAACTGTCAAATGAGAAGCTGATGTCACAGCTAGCATATACAATGAATGAACTAAATAACTAACTAACTATCTTGATATCAATCCCTCCAAGAGGCTGAAATCCTGGGCATTGATGGGTCAAAGGAGAAGCTGATGTCACAGCTGATCAGTACTGACTACTGAGGAAAGGGATTGCAGTGCAGTTGTGATGGTTGGGCCTCCTGGATCAGGAAAAACGGTCCTTGTAAACAGCGTTTACAGCGACAATCGAGTCAGCAGGAGTTTCCGCGTTAAAGTATGTGCTCGTCGTTTTGATGTCGCTAATGTCTTATCACAGACTTCACATTCCCGTGATAAGACGGGAGATTTGGCCAATGATTTGAAGAACAGTCTCAAGGGGAAGCGGTATCTTGTACATCTAGATGATGTGTGGAGTGAGAATCATTGGAGGGCTATATTAAACATGCTTTCCCTGATGACTCAAATGGAAGCAGAGTTGTTATAACCACTACGAAAACAGACGTGGCGTCTTCTATTGCAGCCTCCTCCAGTCAAATCCATCTAGGTGAAGGATTGAAAGAGGAAGAATCATGGCAGTTGTTCTGCAGGAGAAGATTTGGTGGACTTGTCCCGGGAAATCGTGCACAAATGTCAAGGCTCGCCTCTCGCGGTTTCAGCAGTGGCAAAGCGACAATCTCAGGGCCGAGATGGAGAGCAACACTCAATTCTCAGACCTCAACAACAGCATACTGCAAAGCTATGATGATCTGCATGGCAATCTGAAAAGCTGCCTCTTGTATTTCAGCCTCTTTCCTGAAGGATACTACATTCGGTTGTGGGTGGCAGAGAGATTTGTGAATCAGACAGGAGACAAGCAAGCCGAGGAGGTGGCGGAAGAGTGTCTTAATGAGCTGAGCTCATCAGGAGATTTTGATCATCGGGCTAACAACTGTCGTGTAAGGAACTTCCTTCACTATTTTCTCACTGTCAAGTCCAGAAAGGAGATAATGTTCGTCGCCTTTCAGTTGCTGATGCTTTGTGTAATAATTTGGGAGGAGCTACAGGAATGCGATTGAAACGCGTCTGCACTTTTATCACATCAAAAGCACTCTCCTCTGCCCAGATCATAGATTTGAGCAATCAATTCATAAATCTAAAGGTTCTAGATTTTCAAGGTGCATCCTTGCACAACTTTCCTAACTGTGTTATAGATCTTGGGCTGCTGCGGTACTTGAGCCTGAGAGGGTCAACATACAATTTTGAAATTCCAAGCTCGATCAAGAAGCTGCGTTATCTTGAGTTCTTAGATCTTAAACATACATCAGTCACTTGCATGCCAAAGGAAATCTGCTCGCTTCGTAATCTGCGCTAATCCTAGAAAGATAATCAAGTTCGCAAGCGACGAACTTAACGATAAACTCCGCAATCCACTAGAAAGAAAGAGAAAAACTCTTAGGGTTTGATTGAATAAAAGATAACGTCTACCAACAACCGAAAAGTGTTTAAATATGATAACGAAACCCTAGTGCGAAAATAAAGCGAAACGAAAATAAAATATAAATTGCGAAAATTACTAAAACGCTGCGTTGAGGCCCGATCCGAGTCACACCATCCATGTAATTGAAGAGGACTAGTAGACCGGAGAAGAATGCCTTGTCCAGGGTGTTTTTTGAGGTAGCGGACGACGCGCAAAGCGGCGTGCCAATGATCCAGAGTAGGATGCTGCATAAATTGAGACAGGATGTGTACTGAATATGCTAAGTCGGGTCGAGAAAAACAAAGGTAAATGAGACGTCCCACAAGCCGACGATACTTTTCTGGATCACTCAGCACGGGTGCCGAGGATAACGCCAACTTGTGATGTGTGTCCATGGGAAAATCAACAGGTCGTGATCCCAACATGCCAATATCGGATATGATGTCCAGCGCATATTTACGTTGACTTAGATAGATGCCACTGGGAGATCGAGCAACTTCGACTCCAAGAAAGTATTTCAAAGGCCCTAAGTCCTTCATTTTGAAGCAAGCACTCAGGTACTGCTTGACCTTGGAAATGGCAGTAGTATCGTTACCGGAGATGATCAAGTCATCTACATATATAAGGATGTAAACTTGTGTTTCACGAGTAATTAACGTAAAAAGAGAATAGTCATGATAAGAGTGAGAGAAGCCATATGCACGGAGTTTGGTTGAAAGTTTAGCGAACCAACATCGTGGGGACTGACGAAGACCATATAATGACTTATGTAATCTACATACAAGAGAGGGATCCGAGGGTTGAAAACATGTGGGGGCCGCATATACAATTCTTCTTCTAAGTCACCATGTAAGAAAGCATTATGGACATCCATTTGGTGTAGTTCCCAATTTCGGATAACGGCAACTGCCAGGAATGTGCGTACGGTCACCATTTTCACAACGGGGGCAAAAGTATATGCGTAGTCAATTCCGGCCACCTGAGGGTTTCCAAGGATGACGAGTCTGGCTTTAAATCTCTCGATAGACCCATCGGATTTATACTTAATTCGATAAACCCACTTACATCCTGTTGGGGTCGGAAAATCGACTACTCGTCCAATGGGCATCAACTGTCTGACGCAACCGTCGGACGCATCAGACCTGTCGGACGTGAGCCATGCGACCGTCGCCTGATTCCTGGACACAACGGACCAGCGAGATTTTCTCCTTTAAGTATAACAACTCCGAGATCTCCAACGGCTATATGCATTATTTCAGCCATCAAGGAAGGAATCAACCATCTTTAAGAGAGGATCAAAACTTATTAAGAGGAGATCAAGCGTAATTAATGCAGAATCAAGGAGAGATCAAGAGCATTTAAGGAGAGATCAAGAGCATTTAAGGAGAGATCAAAAACATTTAGGGAGGGATCAAGCAAGTATAAATAAGGCTCTAGGAGAAGCCTCAAAGGACACTCTACTACATTCTACAACACTCCATTCTACTACAACCACTTGTACTCTCATCATCAAAACTCTCATTTTTACATATTCTATCTTGTCCAACGTTGTTTAGTCCGACCGATGCTTGTAGTCTGGTCCGACCATCTCGTCTTCTTCGACTATTCATGCTGTAACCTTCTTCTTCCTCTCTTGCATCACAAAAACTACCATTTGTAATCACTTATTCTCATCAAATGGAGTATATTTATCACCCTAACTATTGTTACCCCTCAAATCAACGGAAAAAGATCGATTGGTCATTTTCCGTCCAAAACACATCCCAAAGCCTTCTTTCCGCGAGGAAGACGAGAAAGGGTCCAAGTTTTGTTATCGGTTAATGCTTGAATTTCCGATTCCATGGCTTGTCGCCATTGCTCATCTTTAACAGCTTGAGCATAGGAATACAGCTCTACATTCTCAGATATGTTTGTCAAATATCCACGATGTCGTGGGGAGAACCTATCACACGTCAAAAAATTAGACAATGGATAGCAACTCTTAGAGTCGGAAGGTATGAGTAACGTTGAGGTGTTAGTCACATAGTCTCGTAATCGTGTGGAAGGAATTTTAATGCGACATCCCCTTCCTTCGTTGGTGTTCTCTGTACCATGTTCTGGTTGAACGATATGAGGCACACCGAGGGAAGATGTTGACGGATCCGATGACGTGACTGTCTCATTCTAATTGTTTGGCTGAATTGGGTCATCCGTTGTGTCAATAAAAGGATCTTCTTTGATGCGTCCCAGCCCTCACCCAAGCCGGGCTCCGACAGGCCCAAGGCGCCCAAGACCTTGGGGTCCTCCTTGGTTCAAGACTTAATCTAGTTTAGCTTTATATTTCTTAATTTAGCAACTTTCCTGTTTTAGCATCTTTCTATTTTTAGCATTGCTATTTTTAGGACTTACTATGTTTAGCAGTTTCTATTTATAGCAGTTTCTATTTCGGGCGTTGCTCTACTATTGCATAGTGGGCTAGCCCATTAGCTTGTTACTCGGCCCAAGCCCATTAGGGTTCTTGGCCGAGCCTCTTGGCTATTTAAAGCCCTCATTGTAGTTCGTTTCAAGTACGTTGAATTGAATAGCAAAGCTTAAGTCGAGTGGTATTCCTCCTTCCTTTGCTTCGACGTCACCCTTGATTCTGAATCCGTTTTGGTAGTTGCGTTAAACTCCAATCTATCTTCTCAATCCCCATTCCCAAACACAACCCACGACTTGTTCGTGTCTATCCGCGACGTCCAGGTGAACATCTCGATCTAGATCCACGCAAAGACGAGTTGTCCCGAGGCTGCCCACCCTCGAAACGCATCATTCTTGAAGATCATTAACGTGATGATCGTTAGAGCTACTTTCACTCTTTGAGGGCAATATGAGACCAGCGTCATCTATATGATACGGCACAAGGTTGTTGTCTATTTCTTCCGTGGAGGCAGACGACGTCGTAGCAAATGGAAAAATATGTTCATAAAATATCGCATCTCGAGATATAAGAAATTCGTTAGTGCATGGATCATAAAACCGCCATGCCTTCTTTCCTTGAGGATATCCGACGAACACACATCTTCGTCCTCGACTAGTGAATTTATCACCCGTTTTACGAGATATGTGAACGTAACTAAGACACCCTATAATCCGAATGTGTTCATAGGAAGGTTGCGTTCCATACAATAATTCGAATGGGCTTTTACCTTGTAAAAGTGGCGTAGGTAGTCGGTTGATTAAATAGACGGCTATTAATGTGCACTCGCCCCAAAGGTGAATAGGAAGATTCCCTTGAAATCTCAAAGCTCGTGCAACATTCAGTATGTGTCGGTGTTTTCGTTCGACTCTTCCATTTTGTTGAGGTGTCTCGGCACATGACGTTTGGAACGTAATTCCTTGCTCCTCGAAGTAGTTCCTCATACATGTAAATTTTGTTCCATTGTCGCTACGAAAAGCTTTAATTTTGGAATCAAATTGCCGACTTACTAGAGCAAAAAAATTGATCAAGGTCTTCTTTACTTCCTTTTTGTCTATGAGCAGATAGATCCAAACTGCCCTTGTGTGATCATCGACGATTGTTAAGAAATAGTGTGCTCCACATGAAGATGCTTTGCGATAGGGTCCCCATAGATCGCAATGAATCAAATCAAAGGCATTATCGGCTCTCGAGTAACTTAAAGGGAATTTATTTCTTGTTTGTTTTGCCTTGTGGCATACATCACAAACTTTGTTAGAATTTGAACTATCATTACAGATGCTAAGTAAATTTAAAACATCGTTGGATGGATGTCCCATCCTTTCATGCCATCTTTCCTTGGTTAGACTTGTTTTGGCGGCCATATATGTGTTATGACAGATCGGCACAAAGTAGTAGAGGTCGCCCTTGCGTTTACCCGCTCCAATCAACGTCTTCGTACGTCGGTCCTGGATAACACATATAATGTAATATCCCGTAATTTTTAAGGGTATTTTGAATTTTTCTTATGCCCGTTTTGCTAGACGGATTTAATTCAGAGAAGATCGGACATTCTGTAATATGTCTGAGCTCTGTAGATTTTACCGAGTATTATATAATACAGTTGAAGTGTTTTTGGGGTTAATGTATCATTAGTGTACGAATATATTTAACCCGGGTTTAAGGAAATTAACCCAAGTTGAATTCGGATAAGAGGGACGATTTTTGGCTGTGACCGCACCCGGCGCCAGGAGCCACCGCACCCGCGGCGAGACCATTTCCCTGAGCCGTGTCGTCTTCCTCGCGAGGCGGTTACTGTAGCTCTGTTTGGGCAGTCTGTGGGCAGGCCAAGTGGGTCTTTCGCCTTGTCCCCCGGTTGGTTTCCTTTGAGGAAGCTCATTTGTGAGCTATAAAAGGGGTCGAGATCATATTGGAGCAGCTCTCCATCTTCCCCCCTGATTTCCTCTGTTTTCTTCCTCTGAAAACCTCCATTTTCGCTTTGTTTCGAGCTCGATTCGAGAGGTTCTTTGAGTTGTGAAGGTTGCCTCAAGTGTTGTGTAAAGCTTTGAGGTGTTGGGAGATCAAACCATAGACAAATCGAAGGCAAACAAATCGGTTTGGGTAAGCAAAACTCCATTGTTGCTGTCGCGAGCTAGCCACTGTCACTTGACCGCACCCGGCGCCAGGCCTCCACCGCACCCGCGGCAAGGCTGTCCGAAGTGTGTGTTTTGTGGTTTGGCTTTGGGCTTGGCTCGTTTCCTTTTATTTCTTCTTGTATTCTTTTAGATTCATATATAAGTATATTGAATCTAACTTAGGGTCTTGTTATGGGCCATTTCTTAGGGATTTATTATCCAAGATTTGCTCCAGTTTCAGATCCAGGAACTAGACGTTGCTCAGCTTGGTTCGAACTTGTCGGATCTAAGGCAAGTGGCGGTTCGCTCTTGCTCATCATTCCATATTTCAATTATTTATCAATCGTTTAGTTGTTAAATAATTTGGGATGATTCTGAAATATGTTGGAAACAGTTTTGATAACGTTATGTGATTAAAAACTGATATTATACTAGGTTGTATATTTTGCTAGAACCGACGCTAGTATATTGTAGATTTTGTACAGGTGAAGACCTTAAGGGACTTTGATGTGTTTTATTGTGTGTGTGTTTAGATTATTAAATCTAGGATGTTTGCCAGGTGGGCATAAATAGATAGTTGTGCAGGAAGAGCCGTGATGGTTCTGTGTGGTGTGTTTGTGTGTTTAACTGTGTAGTTAGCACGAGTATTCGTAGGGACAATGGATGGAGGTCCTGTCGTCTCTTTATAATAAATTGGTGAGTCATGACTAACCTCTTTACTCGGGTGAAGAGGTGGTGCACTCTGCAGGTGTCACAAATCTAGGGAGTATTCCCAAGGATCTCTCGTCTCGGGACGAGCAGATCATAAAAGCTTGTAACATGATGTGAGTGTGTGTTGACATTTAATAAGATACGTGCCATGAGTATGCACATAATGAAAATGCCTTGACCTTAATATAAAGTGCGGTATGAGTAAGCACTTATTTAAAATGTTTGGCGAGTAGTGCAGCTAGGAAAAACTCGTCTTAGTTGTAAGTCGCTCGTGTGCGATATTGTGATGCTGTGTTTGTGTGTTTGTTCGAGTTTTCCAACATTTGTCATCATTTTTCCGTTAAGGCTCATTTCATTTGGAGTTTTCTTTTGGGTTGATTGCTGTGAGACTCGGTCTCCAGAATCTTCTCTTGATCATGCTGCTTCATATATTCTAGTAGGAGTATGATGGTTGACTAGCGTACTCGGTTATTATTCGAGGGACGATGAGTCTAACCTAATACGACTGCTTCGAACCACTCTGCTTTGTACCCTTGCATAGTCTTTCATTAGACTGACCAACCGTAATTATTCCTTGCATGGTTGGCTGGTTTCATCCGTCTGATTTGGCACATCAGGTATGTTGCAGATCTAAGAAGGCTAGATCGACTATGAGGATGAACGGTGTTTTGAAGAGTTATTTTGTTTTAAAAGTCTTCCGCTGTAAATATTCTGATGATGTATTTTGTTTTGTCTGGAATCATGTGTAATTCCGAGACTGTGGTTTAATAAAAGTTATGATTTTAGTATTGTAACTATGTTTAAGACAGTTATGTCGTTGAAAAAGCCTGGGGTGACTTCGGGGTTTTCGTCCGGAGTCATCGACAGTAACGCTTTCAAATAGTGTGAAATTTGGGGGTGTTACATATACTTTCAGAGAATTGGATGAGGCATTTAGATTGCTCTGCCAATTGACTCACGGAAACAAGTTCACAAGAGAGATTTGGAACATAAAGAACATCATTAAGAGATAATCTTTCGCTCATGTGCACGGTTCCTGCCATCTCTGTTTTTATGGTTCGTCCATGTGCTACTTTCACCAATCTTCCTCTTGTTTTGGATAATTTGCCAAAGCGTTCCTTGTCCCCTGTCATATGGTTACTTGCTCCGGAATCGATAATCCAACCTAGGTCTTTATTCATACCTGTTGAACTTTCAATGTCTGTGGATGCTTGATTCTGGAATAAATTGAGTAAAGTCTGAATTTGCTCCTTCTCGAGACCAGGGATTTCTGCAATTTCCCTCTCAATATTGCTAGAAGAACCTGCCCCATCGTCTCCGGGCGTGATTGCGGTATTGGCCCTGAACGGCACGTTGCTCCTTCCCCGTCCACGAGACTGTGCAGATCCGCCTCTGGTCGCTTCTTGGCGTCTCTCGCCCCATCAATCCGGGTAGCCCACAAGTCGAAAGCATCCCGACGCTTCGTGCCTCCTCTGGTTGCAGTGGTTGCAAAGCAAGTGGGAATTTCTTGATTCACCCCTTCCTTTGGCTCGCGAATTGACCGAGGAAGAGAACGCCATTGTTTCCGACTTCTCATCTCCGATTCGATTCAAGGTATGCACTCTCTCTTCTTGAACTAAAGTTGAGTAGATTTTATTCAGGGAAGGCAGGGGTTCCACGGCCAGCAAGGCCGATCGAGCCGTCCCGTATACTGATTCGTCCAAACCCATCAGGAAATTGTGGATTTTCTCTTCTTCACGCCTCTTGGCGTTTCTTCCTCCGACATCGCAAGTACAGTGACCGCAGGAGCACGTCGGAACCGGGTCATATGTGCCTAATTCTTCCCATATCTTCTTTAATTTTCCGTAGTAATTGACGATTGTCATCCCTCTTTGCTTCACTTCGCTTAATTCCCTTTTTAGTTGCTGAACTTTGGGGCCATTTGTAACAGAGAATCGCTCTGTGATATCTTCCCACAGATTTCTTGCGTTCTCCATGTATGTAAGTGTTGAACGTAGGCTTGGCTCAATCGTATTCAGAATCCATGCCACAAGCATGGAATTTACGGTGCACCAATCATCCCTTCTATTTGACTTAGCAGATGACTCTTCAATCGAACCATCAACGAAGCCCCATTTTCTCCTAGCACGTAGCGATGTTTTTATCGCGCGCGCCCATTCATCGTAATTTTCCCCTTTTAACTGGACATGTGTAATGATGTTGCCGGGGTTATCATTTGTATACAGGTCATATGGTGAGGGCGTTCTGTTTTTCTGATCGTCTTCCTTTCCCGACACATCGCCGGTGTCAATTTGTTCCTTTCCAGTTTCGTCTTTGGTCATGTTTGATCTGTTGTTGTTTAATTGTGTTCCTGCTCTGATACCATAAAGCAGTTTATGAGAGCTGAATTTGCAAGTCAACAGTTGTCTTTTATTGATGATAGTGGCGGGTATATATACCCTGATTTACAACTGTTGATAACTGTCAAATGAGAAGCTGATGTCACAGCTAGCATATACAATGAATGAACTAAATAACTAACTAACTATCTTGATATCAATCCCTCCAAGAGGCTGAAATCCTGGGCATTGATGGGTCAAAGGAGAAGCTGATGTCACAGCTGATCAGTACTGACTACTGAGGAAAGGGATTGCAGTGCAGTTGTGATGGTTGGGCCTCCTGGATCAGGAAAAACGGTCCTTGTAAACAGCGTTTACAGCGACAATCGAGTCAGCAGGAGTTTCCGCGTTAAAGTATGTGCTCGTCGTTTTGATGTCGCTAATGTCTTATCACAGACTTCACATTCCCGTGATAAGACGGGAGATTTGGCCAATGATTTGAAGAACAGTCTCAAGGGGAAGCGGTATCTTGTACATCTAGATGATGTGTGGAGTGAGAATCATTGGAGGGCTATATTAAACATGCTTTCCCTGATGACTCAAATGGAAGCAGAGTTGTTATAACCACTACGAAAACAGACGTGGCGTCTTCTATTGCAGCCTCCTCCAGTCAAATCCATCTAGGTGAAGGATTGAAAGAGGAAGAATCATGGCAGTTGTTCTGCAGGAGAAGATTTGGTGGACTTGTCCCGGGAAATCGTGCACAAATGTCAAGGCTCGCCTCTCGCGGTTTCAGCAGTGGCAAAGCGACAATCTCAGGGCCGAGATGGAGAGCAACACTCAATTCTCAGACCTCAACAACAGCATACTGCAAAGCTATGATGATCTGCATGGCAATCTGAAAAGCTGCCTCTTGTATTTCAGCCTCTTTCCTGAAGGATACTACATTCGGTTGTGGGTGGCAGAGAGATTTGTGAATCAGACAGGAGACAAGCAAGCCGAGGAGGTGGCGGAAGAGTGTCTTAATGAGCTGAGCTCATCAGGAGATTTTGATCATCGGGCTAACAACTGTCGTGTAAGGAACTTCCTTCACTATTTTCTCACTGTCAAGTCCAGAAAGGAGATAATGTTCGTCGCCTTTCAGTTGCTGATGCTTTGTGTAATAATTTGGGAGGAGCTACAGGAATGCGATTGAAACGCGTCTGCACTTTTATCACATCAAAAGCACTCTCCTCTGCCCAGATCATAGATTTGAGCAATCAATTCATAAATCTAAAGGTTCTAGATTTTCAAGGTGCATCCTTGCACAACTTTCCTAACTGTGTTATAGATCTTGGGCTGCTGCGGTACTTGAGCCTGAGAGGGTCAACATACAATTTTGAAATTCCAAGCTCGATCAAGAAGCTGCGTTATCTTGAGTTCTTAGATCTTAAACATACATCAGTCACTTGCATGCCAAAGGAAATCTGCTCGCTTCGTAATCTGCGCTAATCCTAGAAAGATAATCAAGTTCGCAAGCGACGAACTTAACGATAAACTCCGCAATCCACTAGAAAGAAAGAGAAAAACTCTTAGGGTTTGATTGAATAAAAGATAACGTCTACCAACAACCGAAAAGTGTTTAAATATGATAACGAAACCCTAGTGCGAAAATAAAGCGAAACGAAAATAAAATATAAATTGCGAAAATTACTAAAACGCTGCGTTGAGGCCCGAAACGATCCCTACGGAACGACCCATAACGAAACCCTAAGTTAGATTCGACATAAAATATACGAATCTAAGGAAAGACGAACGAAATCGAAAGAACGGAAATCTCAATCGAGACCACAAAACCCAAGCCACAACCACAAGCGCCCAGGCACACCGCGGGTGCGGCCGTCGGGGACGAAGAACTCCGACGACACGACGAGGAAGAAAACCTCACCGGGGGAGACTCGTTGGGGCTCGAATCGTGGTGGCTCCAACTTCTGGACACTTAGCACCACCTCCTCCTTCGAAAGCTCCGGCGACGACTGGAGAATTTACCGGCGAGAGCTTGCAACTCCGGCGACAATGGAACGAGAGAGAGAGAGATTGGAGAGAGAGAGAGATATGAGATGTCTTCCTCCTCCAAGCCTCCTCCTTTTATAGGCCAAGCAAGGAGCTCAACTGGCACCTCTCCCACCGCCTCACCGCTTCAGCTCCGACAAGATCGGCAAACAGCTCAGACGAAGTTCGGCGGAGCAGAAAGGAAATCATGACGGTGCGGGTGCGGTGGGTCTCACCGCGGGGTGCGGTGGCGACCAATTCTGACCGCGGGTGCGGTCAAGGCAAATTCTGTGCCTTTTGCCCACTTTTATCTGGGAAGAATTATGGGTATGGGTTTTAACCCCGGTTTAAACATATTCGTATCCGAACAAATATTCTAAGCCCCAAAATACGTCGAATGTATTTTATTCCATTCAAGGAATTATTATAGAGATCAAGTATTTAACAGAAAGTCTGAACTTCTCTGAAAATAATTCGACTACAATACGAGTGTTTGGAAAACTTACCAAAATACTATTTACTAAAATGAGGGGTATTACAACGCAACCATTTCGTCACAGCGAATCCACCTCGGAAGATCCTTGGATTCTGGTTCTGGTTTCTGCACTGTTCCATCGATGAAACCTAGTTTCATTTTCGCTCCTAAAGCTCTGCGTATTTGTCTACTCCAAGCTACGAAGTTCATGCCATCAAATAACATTTGTGTTATCTGAGCATTTGGATTCTCCGAGTTGGAAATAGACAAAGGATCGCTGGAATTCATCACTCCTAGTTGCAGAAGTTGCTCACCGTTCGCCATGGCTCCTGATTTCAAAGCTTCGTGAATCTTTCTTTCTCCGTTGTCGATCGCAAAGAAGAATCAGAAAACAGGAAATCACACACTTCAATCTATCGCTTCCTCTCGCTCAATCGAATCTACACAGGCTCTGATACCATGTAGGATGAAGGATCGTGATTCGAATGAGAACTTCCATTGAAGAAATAGAGAAGAAGGAAAGAATTGGAGAATTTCGCCTTTCTGTATTGATTGTATTGAAGCTTACAATTACAGAGAGATAAAGTGAACCAACTTTATATCCAGCTAAAATGCTACCTGCTAAACAAGTTATCTAACCGGCTATTAACAGTAACAACTAACCACTTAACAAACTAAGTGCCACGTAAGGGAGACTAAAGCATCCAACTCCAATAGATGCTCAAACTTGAAAGGCTCATTCTATGCAATTGTGGGAAGTTGAAGACGCTTCCTTGGCGCGTTCAACGTCTTTCTGAATTGAAAGAGCTAGTTCTGTCTGATATGCCTGTCGAGCTCACAAACGGCCTTCGTAAAGGTAGTCTGGATCAATCAAAGATTAAGGTCTATTCTTCTGATGCTGCAAAACAAACATGGTTAGAACAGGATCTGTCCTGACTCCTGATTTGCTGCTTCATCTCTTCACATTTCTTTCTGTTTTATTAGGTTTATTATGGTTGGTGTGATGATATATGTAAAACAGTCTGCACTGTGTGAACCCTAATTTTCTGAATACTCGCAGCTGAAACAAACTTTCATTTTTGTATTTTCTTAAGCTATACGTACTTCTTCAGTTCTTCCTGTTCTTTGAACTGCAATAGTAGCTAACGCACGGGAGTTTTTCAAACTAGATAGAATTTCATCTTTCTGATTGTATTGTTATTCCTGTTCTTTCTAGTTTCTGCTCGTGTCCGAATTTGCATCTTTCTTCCTACTGTTTCATCAATTTCTGATGTGTTTTAGGTCAAAATAGCTCGAATTCACTTCAATTAAACTTGAACAAGAGAAGCATGTGAAAATTGGCGGATCCAGAGAAGAGAAATACCTGGAAAATCCCTAATCGATCAATTTGCAAATGTTAATAACCTATCGACACCTGAACAATCACAGCCTGCTCTCAGATGCTCAACGCGTAGCATTCCTGTTTTCTGTTCGCAGCCGTCGACGGCACCGGAAGCGGCAAGGTGCTTCCAAAATCCCGTCACGGTACCGACGAGCAGGCCCCATTGGGGTCATTAGACGTTGCCGACCTCATCAATGGCTTCACATCATGGGCCGTGATTATTTGGTCCTTCGTTAACGGCTGGTCGTACAGAACTAACGCATTACGTTACTGTTTGTTTGGTTGGAGAATATGGAAATGGATTCCCTTAGGCTTTGTTTGGCCTTACTTATTTATTATTTATATAAAAAAAATTTCAAAAACCTATTTTTATACATTTCGATAAATATATAATAAAATTATTTTATTTTTTTCCAATACTCATATTTTTCTAATAAATTACACACATACCTAGAAAAACTATTTTTAATCAAATATTTTTTTTTATACAACTCTATTTATCAACTATTTACAAATAAAAACCTCTTTATAAATCTCTTCTCCTAAACTTAACCAAACAAGGTCGACCAAGCCGCAAAAGTTATAAACCAAACGCTCTCTAGTCTCTACCCATCTTTTTTTTATTGGAGCACTAGGCCAGGATATTTGAACTCGTGACAATGTTATACTTACCCTAGGCCACCTAAACTAGAGGAAGACATGATAATACTCGATCTTTACACATCTATATATTATATGTAATGTACACCTTTAAACCTTATAAAAATGTACAGATCTACACTTTATATAATTTTTCATTAGAGATTTCCAGGATAGAAAAAACTTTGCAATATGAGTAACAGTTAAGAGCCTCATGAAACTAAAATAATAGAGCATACAATGTCGTAAATTAGTATCTTGATAAAAATATTTTTTAATATCTAAGTATTTTCAAACTTTCTAGAAAATATGACATTTCGTGATTATAATATTACATGCTGATGTTTATCTTCTATAAAACCTAAGAAAGTTAATCAACACGGAACCTTATATTAACTGGATAACCTCTGTGAATCTTTTTTTTTTTTTGGTCTACAAGAGGGCAAAGCCCTTTGAGCAACACGGAACCTTATATTAACTGAATAATATTACATGTTGAATCTTTTTTTTACGCGGCCACTATATGCGCGACGTTTTTTTGCTGTACGCGCGACATTTTGTACGCCATAATATGGCATACGCCATGTCGCGGCGTACGAATATAAAAATAAGCCAAAAGTGGCCAGGGAAAAAAAAATACGTATTTGTTTATACGTCATAATACGGCGTACAAAAAAATACGTATTTGTATTTATTTTAAATGAAAAATAAATAAGTTGGGCCAGCCCAATTCGGCCCTAGCCTGTATGCCATAACATGGCGTACAGGCTAGGTTTTAAGAGGCCGAGCGCGGCCTCTTCTTCTTCTTCTCTTCTTCTTCCTTCTCTCTCCCTGCGGTGTCTCCTGGCGTATAATTTTCGGCGGCTCTCCCCCTCCGATTCACTCCTTCCTTCTCCTCATCCTCCATTTCTCTCCTTCTTCTTCTTGTTGTTCTTCTCCTCCTCCTCTTATCTCCGACGATGGCGAACAGTGGCGGTGTTGGTGACCCCTCCGGCGAGGCTCGAGGCGGTGCGATTGGCGGACGAGGAGGCGATGATGGCATTCCAGGCGGCGTGGAGAGCTGGGCGGCTGGCGGCGGTGCTCCTGTTGCTGCAGAGGTGGCCGGTGGCGGTGCTGATGTTCCTGGCAGTGGCGGCGGAGAGGTGGTCGGCGTCGGAGATATGGCCGGTGGTGGTCCGGATGGCGATGCAGGACGAGGTACTGTCCGGACCCGATTTATCCGAGCGCGGGGAAGACGAGGAGGGGGACGCGGACGCGGAGACGATCCTGCGACACCCGGTCAGACTTCTACCTGGGGTAGACGAGAGGTATGAACGGAATTGAAATTTATTTGAATTAATGAAAATTTAGAATGTAATAAATATTAAATTTAGAAATAGGTATTGTATTTAGAAATAGTTTATCTGTATTTAATTATAGATTTATGTATAAAAATTTATAGCTATATTTTAATAATTTATAGTTATGAATTTTAGAAATTTATTTTAAATTGATGAAAATTAAGAATAAAATAAGTATTGAATTTAGAAATAGATATTGCATTTAGAAATTGTTGATCTGTAATTAATTCTAGATTTGTTTCAAAAAACGAATGTTTATATTTTAGAAAATATTATTTATGAATTTTAGAAATTTATTTTTAATTGATTAAAATTTAGAATAAAATATGTATTGCAATTAGAAATTATTGATCTGTAATTAATTGTAAAATTGTTTAAAATTAATATTTAGATTTGAGATTTGTTTATAAAAATTAAGGTAGAAATTGTTGATTTGAAATTGTTGATATGTAATTAATTTTAGAAATTTATATTTATGTTATAAAAAATGAATTTGAATTTAGGTATGAATTTTGGATTTCAGTTATAATAATTTAACTTGAATTTAGAAAAACAAATGTGTATATGAAACTAAAATTTATGATATGAAATTGACGAGTTAATATGTTATTAAAAGGCTTTGCAAGCCTCGATGTTGTCTGTGAGACGGCCCCGATGTGGGTCCCGTCAGCTGGCGCGGAGGAATCCGATCACAGCATTGGCTCGTCGGGCCGCTTCGGTGGCCGCTTCAGTGGATCTGCTTCCCGTCCTAGACGCGACACCGGACGTCGCGACGGGAGTGCAGGTGGGCATGACCAGGTCTGACCCGTCGTTGTCTTTGTCTTCTGAGGGTAACTATTAATTTATTTTAATTTATTTTTATAATATATGATATTATATGCTTACGGGTTTTTATATATATGTAGACCTGGATTTGGGCGTACTTTCCTACTTTCTGAGGTCACGCTGTCCTTGACCTGGAGGTCATGGTGGATACGAGGGCCGCTCGGAGAGACGGGAGGGAGGCTCCTCAGGGACGGAATCTGGAGCGGCTGATTGCTGTTCGCCGCATTTTAGACGTCGTGAGATTTGACGAGGTAATACTTTACTGTTTTATTGCGTTTCGTTTAGGAAATTTAAATTATGAATATACGTTTTGAATTTAGGTAATGATCCATTTTAAATATACGTTTTGAATTTACGAAATATATATGTTGACATTTTAGGTTGTCTGGACACCGTGGGGTCCGTTAGGGTTTACGACCCCACAGTACGCTCCTTCTTTGTACCAAGGCATTATTCAGTGCCTCGATATACAGGAGCCATACATGCCGGACCGAGTCCTCCGGCAGTTCGGTTACAGGCAGGGGCGGGGTTCCTGAGGATCCACCAGCGCCACGCGAGGTGAAGAGGCGGGTCGACTTGAGGGCGTATGATCTTCAATACGCCGACGAGCTGTGCACATGGGATGCCGACCCAAGACCGACGATCGAGCTTCAGGACATGATCCATACCACCTTCGCCTGGGACACTGACGATGCGTACATCGACTGGCTGGAGCAGATGTCACATCCGTATGTGGATGCACGGTCTCCTAGACAGGATCGTCCAGGTCTGGCTCATGTCGTCCCTCCAGCTCCATTGGTGTCTACTCTCATGGTATGATACATTTTATTTATCGCTTATCATTTTTTACGTGCTTAAAATCAGTTTAGTTGTAATGGAAATCATTGTCGTGTATTCAGCGGACCCAGATTATCGCCGGTCGAATGCGGCGTTTTTTGGAGGAGAGGGACGAGCTTCCACCAGATGTTACCGATATGATTATTTCGTGGATTCATGATTTGATAGGTCACGAGGCGCCCATGGCTGATCCCTTACCGCGTGCTTCCTAGAGATTTACTGATTCACAGCACGAGAGAAGAGAGGGTAGCGGTAGAGTCCCCGATGATGACTAGATTGTAGGATCATGTATTTATGTGGATTAGACACTTGTGTTTTGGATCATGTATATATATGTTTTGGTTGTTTTGGTTAAATTGCATGTTATTATATATAAGTGTAACGGAATGAAATATAACGAAATACTATAGTATATACATGAAATATAACGAAATACTATAGTATATACATGAAATATAACGAAATACTATAGTATATACATGAAATATAACGAAATACTATAGTATATACATGAAATATAACCAAATACTATAGTATATACATGAAATATAACCAAATACTATAGTATATAGATGAAATATAACCAAATACTATAGTATATACATGAAATATAACCAAATACTATAGTATATACATGAAATATAACCAAATACTATAGTATATACATGAAATATAACCAAATACTATAGTATATACATGAAATATAACGAAATACTATAGTATATACATGAATTTCTCATATTTGGGCCTATTTGGGCCCAATTTCTCATTTTTTTAGTTTTCACCCGTTTCTTCTACAATCCTCCATATTGGGCCTATTTGGGCCCAATTTCTCATTTTTTCAGTTTTCACCCGTTTCTTCTACAATCCTTCATATTGGGCCTATTTAGGCGTAATTTCTCATTTTTTTAAGTTTTCACCCGTTTCTTCTACAATCCTCCATATTGGGCCTATTTGGGCCTAATTTCTCATTTTTTTAGTTTATCACCGGTTTCTTCTACAATCCTCCCTATTGGGCCTATTTGGGCCCAATTTCTCATTTTTTCAGTTTTCACCCGTTTCTTCTACAATCCTCCATATTGGGCCTATTTGGGCGTAATTTCTCATTTTTTCAAGTTTTTCACCCGTTTCTTCTACAATCCTCCATATTGGGCCTATTTGGGCCTAATTTCTCATTTTTCAGTTTCTCACCTGTTTCTTCTACAATCCTCCCTATTGGGCCTATTTGGGCTCAATTTCTCATTTTTTCAGTTTTCACCCGTTTCTTCTACAATCCTCCATATTGTATTTAATTGGGCTCAATTTCTCATTTTTTCAGTTTTTACCCGTTTCTTCTACAATCCTCCATATTGGGCCTATTTGGGCCCAATTTCTCATTTTTTCAGTTTCTCACACTGAGTTAATTGAGATTACACAAGTAAATCAGACACAAATGTGAAGTTCATCTGCTCTTCAAATTGAGATTACACAAGTAAATCTACATCTTCAACTAATCTACATCTTAAACTACACCGGAGGATCTGGAGGACGGCTATATCTAATGCGATAATCCCGAAATTGTTGAATCCTCGACTGAAATTAATAGTCCCAACCATCGACACTTGGGTGTTTGAATCGACGCCAAGCGTAAAGAGGGGGAGGTAGTGGACAACCATCCTTCAACGACACCTACATAGAAAACACAAAATATGATCGAGCTTTGTGTTTTAGGGTAAGCACAAATATTACTAGCTATTTAAAAACAATAACTATACCGGTACAAAGTGGTTTCGGTTTCCTACGAGGGCCATCGTCAATATCCGTGTTGGAGGGCCGAGGCTTTCGTAAGAGGCCCTCATTGGTAAGCACAAGCACGGGCCATCCCAGGATAATAGGACAAGAGCAACTTGGTATAGCGTGGCAAACACTAAACCAATCATCGGCATGTCGAGCCAGTACTCCTCACTACAAGGACTGATGACATAGTTGACCCGAAATATAAGGTCCTCGTAAGTGATCCCCGGGTGTAGTACGGGCAAGATGGGCATGTACAGATCTCTATTGTCAATCAACTCGCCCGCCATCTGCATTCGAACCATAGGGTATGCAGTCTCTTCTGATCCCAACAATACAGCCAGTGTCCGATATCCACAATGCCCGTCTGGAGATACATCTCTGGCCCCGTTAATGTATGGAAACCAAAAGTAATCCACATTCTTAACCCCAAAGTTCACCCCCATATAAATCACGGGTTGTTCAGGGAGCTGCTGTGATCCTGTCCCTTCAGATTGGCTCCCTTGGGTCCCAATGCCCGGCGAAGCTCCACTTGGTCCCTTCTTGCCACGACCCCGACCTCTACCTTGGCTTCCACTGGCCTTGTTCTTCTCAATCTCATCTAACTCAGCCCTCCGATGCTCAAACAAGCTCGGCTCCCTCTTGGTGTCATACTTTGTCGAACCCTTTGGCCTTCCTTTTGAAATGATTCTCGTGGGCTCCTGCATCAAAGTTTCACGCGGGTGCTGCGTGTTCCAGAACAAGTCGGTGATTTGATCTACTTGGTCCTTGCTCAATGTTTTAGCGTGCCACATTTCATCCATTTCCTTCCATATCAACTCATGAGCAGACATCTGTTTTGTGTCATCAACTGGCTCTTCTTGTGTGTAAGCCCTATCCCATTGCAATTGCTTCCAGAAGCGGTGTATCTCACTCGCCATGATCGGCGTCTTATCAATGATGGCATTTGCGATTCTGTGGACACATGGCAGGCCGAAGCAGTCTCTCATCCAGTGATCATCACACTCATCAGGGAAATCATCCGCCTCTATCTGCTTATACAAATCACACAACATTTCCAAGCACCTATCCGACACTTTGAAAAATAGCCTTGAAAACAACACTCTTATTTCTGGCGGCATACCATCAAACATCGTTGGTGTTTTGGTCCGTGACATCTCCTTGGTCGCACGCACCTGCCCAATTTGACCCTCGATCGCATGGTGTATCCTTACTACCATTCTATTAAAACCACCAACGCTAGAATTCAGAATTTGCTTCAACACGTGATGCATACCCTCAACCCTATAAAAAAACATGAAAAGCATTGCGTTACTCCCACATTGAGCCATGAACAAGCAAACTACTGAACATCGTACAAGGGTTACCTGTTTGAAGTCCTCGTGAAGAAGTGAAGATGATGATCAGTCCACGCTCTCACTATGCTTTCCTTGTGAGGATTCGTCCACGTCTTCTCAATGTATCGAACAAGGCCACTCTTCCACGATGTCCTCAATTGCACAAGCCTTTCTTTGTAGATTTCCTCCGTGGTTGAACACCAAAGTACCCAACATTGGCCGCAAAACCTTTTCACTTGTTTTTTATCCTTCAATATTGGGGAAGCATATGCTTATATGTTGTGCTTAATATGCACCCAACACAAAAGGTGTTTTACTTCATCTTTGAAAACTATCCGAATTGCATTAATGAGGGCCTTCTCTCGATCAGTCATGATGGCGGCCGGCATAACGCCCAAATCTTTAAACAAGCTCAAAAGTTTTTCCATTATGAACTTGTAATGCACAACTTCTTCTTGTCGTGTAAATGCATATGCAATGTTGAAGGTCTTGTGCGTGCAAGTGAAATCGACAATCTCCACCAATGGCATTTGATACCTATGGATGAATGTAAGAAAACAAATGAATGTAAGAAGTCATAGAATATAACATATAATTCATATCAATGCTATAAATCGCTACTATTATATTGTGTTGAAAATGTAACACAAATCCAGCACGTACATATTTGTCTTGTATGTGGCATCAATAATTATCACGTACGGGAACATCTTCAATAGGTGGAGCGAGTCCGGGTGAGCAAAAAATAGGATATCAGTCTCTTTCGTAGACAACTTTGTAAGAGGAAATACCCGGTAACTATTTTCTTTCAAAAAGTTCAGAGTCCATTGCGTAACCGTCAATTCCCCTTGATCTTCATAACGGACCTTCTGCAGAAAGTTGGAAACTTGTTTCATGGATGTAACATTTTTGGGGAATAACTTCCTCAACTTCCCAACAATATTCCTAGGCGTCACGAACGCTTCACCCAAAGCTTTGGCAATGCGCTCCTCACCCGGGGTCATTCTGCCCATGTATGGATGCCCAAGAAAGGTAGTCGAAAGCTTATGGTTGTGACATCCATCTATCACATTTATGATTCATTTCTGAGTCACTTCCCCTGGCTTCTTCTTCAATCTAACACCACACAACTCAAATGTGCATCCGGACTTCTTCGAATGGGATTCACGAATTACTTCAACTTCCTCTTCTGAGTCACTACCTTTCTTTCTCCCCGATCTATACTCACCAAAATTCTCGTACGTCAAACTAACACTTTTGACATTTGACTTCTGAATGACTAAAACCATCATCAAATCTTTGCCCCTATTCCTAACCCACTCAACCAATTCCTCTCGGCTATCCCAGCTCAGATTGTTACGAAATTCATCTCCATAATCTTTCCCTTATACATGTTTACATCATCAATAATGTTACAATATATGGATTGTAATTGTAATATATAACTAAACTATAATTGTAATACATAACTAAACAATAATGTTACAATATATGGATTACTATATATGGATTGCAATTTGTTAAATTTATATGTTTATAGCTAACCAATATTAACTATAAAATAAAACTATAATTGTAATACAAAACTAAACTAAAGACAAAAACAAATTGATAGCTTATCTCACTAAACATAAGACTTTTAACATATATCAAATTCATAACAATAATCAACTTATCCACTACTATTAATTACTAATCTTTTAACATATATCAAAACAAATATAGGCCTCTACAGCTAAATCGTCATCATCTTGTCCACTACAACTAAATACTAATCTATCTTTTAACATAATAAAATATAGGCATCTACCGCAACACCGTCAGCATCTTGTCCACTACAACTAAATACTAATCTATCTTTGAACATAATAAATATAGGCCTCTACGTACTTAAGCTATATTAATTATAATTAATTTCAATCTTAATCATTCCATACACACTAACCTCGAAATTGCCATCGTCGAAATCTTGATCGACATAATCTTCATCATCTTCTCCACTACTCCAATATGCCATTTTTTGTAAAATTTGTTGTTTCAATCTTACCATTCCATACAAACTTCGAAAGCTATTTATAGGCACAAAATAGCCGTTGGAATAACCGTTGGAATAACGGCTACTTTTGTACGCCACTTCCGAGCGTACGCCATACCATGGCGTACAGGCTATTTCCAACGGCTATTTTTTGATGGGTTTTTGAATTTAAATGAATTTCTGTATTATTTTCCTGTACGCTGTATTCTAACGTACGCTAAAATACAGCGTACATGAAAATAATACAGAAATTCATTTAAATTCAAAAACCCACCAAAAGTATAATAAAATAGTCTGTACGCCATGTCGTGGCGTACGTCATATTATGGCGTACAAAATGTCGCACGCACAGCAAAAAATCGTCGTGCATATAGTATCAGCCTTTTTTTATTATTGTATTCCGTCACTTAGATTCACTTCAGTTTAACGACCCAAACACAAAACTTTGATTACAAAAATAAAAGAGCAACACTTTGTTTCAATGAATGCCAAAGTTATCATTTTGCATGTACATTAAGCCGTATAGTAGTAGCCAAACTTCGTCTCTGCAATATTTAGCAAAGAATTTCAGTTTGATCTACATAACTAAAATTAACACAAACCCTAGAACAATTAAAATCAACAATCCAACAATTCCTTCTCAATCCATCAATCTCCAATCAAATCAGAAACCTTTCCACGTGGAAAGAATCTCCATAAAAACCTCCGTAACCAACTCCTTATCCGCGAGTCGCACAAACGCGCCGAACTCATCCTTCAAGTCACAAACCCTCCCAAACCCCACCAAATACCTCAAACACGCGCTCTTCAGCCCCTCCACGCGGTACATCCACGCGCTCTGTAGCCTCTCCAGCACGTTCCCAGCGTCAATGTCTTCCATCAAGCTGACGTGGCAGGCCTCCTTGAGGTCCGCCACGTCATACTTGTCTGCGGCCCCGAGGAGCGCAAGCCGGTGGCGGAGGAACTCGTCCCGGTCAATGCTGCCGTACAGGTAGGACAGGAAAGCCCAACACGTGTCAGATGACATGTCGGGTATCGTGACGGTGGCGGAGGCCGGGTGGTTGTTACGGGAGAACATGGCCCGGAACACAGGGGAGCGGGCCCCGAGGATGGCACGGTGGGCACGGTGGGTCCCGCCTTCTGCCACCTGGATGGTGACGTCGGTGAGGATCGAGTCGGTTAGCATCCGGCCTAGGGTGGATAAGGCGCCGGAGTTAGAGCTCCGGCGTGGGAATACGGCGTCCGCCCATATCGACCGGAGTTCTCCGCCCTATTAATTAATTTGTATAGTTAATTGATAATTTGAAAAAGTTGTCGAGTAATTAATTAAATCCGAGTTTCCACAAGGTAGTTCAACACATATAATTTGTTATTTTGAAAATTATGCAATGTACATTGAATTTAATTAGATGTGGAAAAATATTAAAAAAAGTGAACTTACGTCAGGTGATGCAGTCTTGAGATCAAGGAATTCAACCTCAATGATGAACCTTCCCGTTAAAGGCAAGTCAATCGTCCAAATGAAGTCGTCGCTGTTCTTAATTTGCTTGTCCCTTACTTCTGCATTATAAACCAAGAAAATAAAATAAATTGTCACTACATTAGAAATAATATGAATACGAATATTTGAGGTAGTTTATTACTCACTCCTATATATAGTTTGAGCTAAATTATAGGTATTGTGGTGACATTTTTTTGTAAAATCAAGTGAAGCAATTTTGTTTGACTAAAAAGGATTGATATTTTGTAACGATTATTATTGTAATAAATGAGATATAACACGTGGATGTAGTTGTTATATACAGGTAGACACAACTTAAAGAGAAATAAGCCGTTGGTCATGGCATACGTATCGAACGTGACAAATATAAAGCTTGATGGAAAGCCACCTGTCTCCAAATTATCACAAAAAACCCAACAAAATATGGGTTTCGATCAATTTGGATTTGTAGTATTGCACTTGCAATCTAATCCCCAACAACCACCACGTATAAAGTTATATCCTTAAACTTAGGGTAAATTGTGGAAAACAAGTGAAAGTTTGGGTAATTATATGAAATAATATGATGTTTTAAAGTTACAGGGAAAAGTCTCGACTTGGAGTGGGTCTTGAACTAACCCAACATGACCGACAACAAAAAACTTAACCATTGGGCATCACGGTTGATAATTTGGTCTTTTCTAGACGGATATTGGTTAAGAATTAATGTTAAAATATATCCTAATTAAAAATATTTAAATCCGTCAAAAAATTCAAAATGTTTAAATATATATATTTTATTTGTTTCTTATTATTTGTCATTTGGACTAAAAATACAATAAATAAGATAATACTTTAATTTGTATAAACTTTATGTACACATTAATAGATGTGGATATTTGTTTTGGTTAGTTCTAATCACAACCAATAGAAAAGAAGATTATTTTAACCTATGTAGTTCTTAATACTTTTTTTTGTTATTTTTAATGTACTTTAAAAAATTCAATATTTTATATAGATATTACCAAAACGATAAATAATTTGAAATATTGACTTACTAAATATAACGAAACGGAGGTTAATAATTAATCTATATATCTTTTTTTTAAGATTGCTAACCTAACAATAAGGAAAAACGGTTCATAATTTTTCAACAATAATTACAAAATGTGGACCATTTTTGGGACTAGATTTTGCAACTCCATACAAAATGTGGAATTTTCTAACAAATATTATAAGTTCAGCCTATTGCCTACAATTATCCCCGGTGTTTGGGCTATTTTTTACAGTTTGGTTCAAAATTATTATACGGGGTAGTATAATTTCGACGCTAGAAAGCATTTTGTCAAAAATAAAACCCTATCAGAAAACATATAAAAACAATAACAGTCAATTAAATAATTATTGTGAAAACGAAAGAAAATGGTTAGTACCAAATTACCAGGGTGAAGCAGGGGTTTTTGGTCGCCGGCGGAACAGAGCACCCTAATCGCGAAACTCGCAATCGGCGGATTCTCCCTCGTAAAACTCGACACCTCCGGGAACAGCTTCACGAACAGAGCTTTGCTTCTCTCCACACCCAAGTACCTTCTTCCCCAAAAAAAACAGAATTATAACAGGAGAAAATTAATCAAAAGTATAAATTTGTTGGTAAATTTTGAGTACTCACCAGTTCCACTTGCCAATCTTGAAAGGATTGGATTTCCGATATGTGTAAGTGGACAAGTGACCGACCCTCCATTGGGCCAAACGCGACGTCGTTTCGACCCTGTAGGAAGAATCCGCTGTCATGACGGCGCCCAGCGCGTCCTTGATTTCATGGATACAATCCAAAGCCCCTTCCAGAAACTCCCCTGTTTTCCCCAGATTTGCTCTGTTTCTTGAAACCTCGCTAGCTGCTTCAGCTTATATCATCTCGCAAAGAATCTGAATCTCTTGTTGAAGAAAGACTCAATCTCTTAGTTGATTGATAATAAAGCCTTAAAAGGCCCGATTCTTTGGAGGTTTCGGGCACGCAAGGTATTGGATTTGAAGTTGCAGATCGAAGGGCTCTGTTTTTTTTCCCTTCCAGAGCTGGGGAATGGAGAGAGATGGGGAGTGTTTGGATTGTGTGAGATGATTATTGTTTGTGGAGATGGGATTAAATATTGGATATGGAATTTAGTTACTGTAGGGATGGGAAATTCCTTGGAGGCTTTCTGTGGAAGGTTAGCTTGCACTTGCAGGAAGAATGGGGGGTTCGTCATCGTGGGGGCAATTTATTGGAAATTGTTACCTTCCTTCAATTCACCTTTTTAATACTCCTAGATTGCACAAGTTACTGGTTGGCTTTGATTTTCATAAAGAGTATATGGGAAGGTGTGCCATGTGTAATTTGTAGAGTTCATAATTTCCTATGCCCTCTTTAATTTCTTTTATTTTCAAGATATTTTATATTTTCTTGTTTTTTAAGTTATACTCCTTCCATCATTCCATGTACTAAAAATTGTCATTTTAAATTTTTAAAAAAAACTATTAAAAAATGTAGTAATAATTATCCTATATTTCTATTAACTTTTTTTATAATTTTTAGTTTTTAATAATTCATCCCAATCATAACCAATAAATTATTATTTTTACATGAAAATAAATAAAAATATTATATTTTATAATAAATCTCATAACTCATCAGTAATTATTAGCTAAAAAAACTAAATACGGAGTATTTTTTTTCTTAACAAAAATTTAAAACTAAATAGCAATCAAGGAGGAGTAAATAAATACTTCTATTATTTATGGAATTAAAATGAGGGGTTGAAACTTGAACATTGAGTCACAACAAGTCTAAAAAGGTTTTGAATTGGAATTATTCAAACGAATAAAAACGACTAATCACGTGACTTGATCAGCTTTATTCATAAGTTATGGGGTTAAATTGAACAACTTTTGGCTAGTAAAATTAGATACCGAATTCAAACATTAACCCAACTAATTAGATATATTAAGCTTGAAATCTACTAATAATTCCAAGCTAAGCTATCAACTCTAATCATCTGATATTCTAACTTCTGAAGTAGAGTGATACTTTGAAGCAAAGAAACTTACAATCTTATGGTTTTGTTAGTTCATTTCCCAAAGCATGTATTAATATGGACTTTACTTCACATAAAGTGTTCATATGAACCCTTTAGACCCTACTTAAATTCTGGCAGCTTTTCGATGCTTCATCTTTGGGACAAAGAATCAAATTTCAAACTACATGTTCTTAAATTGGTACAAACACAACACATAGACCAATTGCAATAGATTAGTTTATATAAATAATTAAGGAAAATATTTGTTAGTGTCCCTGAATTTATGATTATTTATTTTAATGTCTTATGATTAAGTTTTTTCTCAGTTGGTATCCCTAAGGTTTTGATTTGTTTGTTTTATAACCAAAATTTTTTTATATTCGTATCATTTCAGTTTGAATTGATCAAATTGAAGCTCATCATTATGTTTATTGACCTCAACTTAGTAGGATTCGACTCCTAAAACAATCAAATCCATACTCGAACCATTCTGCTTTGAATTCTTAAAGTCGGAAACGAGTTTTTACTTCGGAATTCGTTCGGACATGGATTTGTGTATTTTAGGAATCACATCTTACTAATTTGATGACGAGGAACGCAATGGTAGACTTATATTTAATCAATTTGAAGCACCAACATAAATTTCTCATAAATCTACCCTTCGCTACAAAACCCACAACTTTAATCACATGCTAATGCTATGATAACATGAGGAGTATCCAAATCATAATCACTTGGCCACAAAATCTGTTATTTTCCATTACATTAAATGTTTTGTCTATTAGTGATTAATGGTGATCCAAATCATACACGTGGCAGTGTGGGTGTGGGGTACGTGTAGATGATTTCTCCTTCTAAGCAAGAATCAGACTAACACAATAAATTGACCACACACCCAACTATCTTGAGAGTCTTGTAATCACAAGCCAAACACTACCATCATTCAAATATTCGTCTCCATAAACTAAAAAATCTATCCACCCAAATTTATCTTATACTTTAATCAATGAAATTTCACCCCCTTCCTGTACCTGCACCAATCATAATAACTCATTTTTTCCAGAAAATATCTCTTTTATTATAATATTAATTATGTGCATCAATAACGATTATAGTGGAAATTTGGTGTTTCTTTTTTTAAAAAGAAAAACTATTCTTTTGGGGCTAATGTTGTGACTTTTGGAGCTCCATCTACCATGTTTGGTGTGGAATTTTCAGCAGCCTAGAAAGTTAGAAGTAGTTTGTCGGAAAATTTATGAAGTCCCGATGTAGTGCATATTTTAAGGGGCTTTATATTCTCTTTTTTTTATTTTTATTATACACACCCATGTATTGGTACTCATTGGAGATGGATAGTTTTAAATCCTTCTGCTATCTATTAGGATCGGTAACTCCACTCTTCTGCTACTCATTGGAGATTTGTATCTCTATAGATTTATTATATATTTTATTTTTCATAGATATAATATTATATTTATATCTTTTATTTATGTATGTATTTTATTATGTACTTAAATACTTAATTAAATTAAATTAATTTTAATATGTACTTAAAGTTAACTAAATTTAACAATTTTAATATGTACTTAATACTATTTAACTAAATTAAAATAATTTTAGTATATACTTATTTAATTTAAGCATGTACCAACTAAAATTAGAATGTAATATATTGACCGAACAACATGATATTTGTAAACTACTTAACTAATTTTAGTATGTACCTAAAGTTACTTAACCAAATTTAACTAATTTTAGTATGTACATAAAGCTACTTAACTTAATTTAACTAATTTTATTATGTAATTAATTATATACTAAAGTTAAATAATTTTAAGAATACTTATTTAATTTAACTAATACTTTTGTTGTTACCAGTGCCCATTGGGCATGGCCGCATGGGTAGTCATTTGACTCCTGCCAATGCCCATTGGGGATGAGTAGTGTTTTGAATCCCAGAAAAAAATAAAAAACGGAGGACAGTTTTGTCTATTCATCAAATGGGTGAATATAATAAATTTTAATGTGTGAAAATAAGAACCTCGTATTTTAAAACTAAGTAATTAGGGTGGACGAATGGAGTATATGTATATTGTAATTTATACAATCTTATTCTACAATAACGGCAGTTATAATAGATGGGAAGTTGAATATACGTTTAGTGCTTGTTTGATTGAATGTGAAAAGTGTAATTCCTAGAAAGTTATTTAATATGAAATCAAAACATGAAAATTTAAATTCATAGAAATTGATAAATTATGTTTAAAATCTAAATCATGAGAAATATCACAGGTATGATACTCACAAGTATGATATTTGGACTCACAAATATCACTACATTTTCAGCTACTTTTTATACCACTTGTAAATTTATAAATGACTCCTTTTCATTTTCAACCAAAAAAATTCAAAAGTTAAATTAGTGGGCTCCACTTTTTACTATATATATAGATGAATACTGGACATATTTTAGTAAGTAAAAATGTGTGTAAGACACAACCACCGAAATTGACTTATACGGAGTATAAAGTTTAATCTGCACAGCAAGTAAATCTGACTAAAAAAATTAATGTACATGCAGGTTAATTCAATTCAGCAAGTAAATCTGACTAAAAAAAATTATAGTACATGCAGGTTAATTCAATTCACTACATGTAAATGAATTCAATTTGAACTTAGGAAATAGGAAGACGCCACTGTTACTCGTTTATTAGGAAATATAGCCAACCTGCAATCCAACATATTAACTCTATACTTAGTCAAATTTTATTGAAAAAGAACGTTACTGTTACTCATTTATTTAGCACTTAATTTTGAAATTAATTAGCACTTGAAGGTTGTGCATTTGGAAAGTCAAATTTGTAATACCGTTCGCATTTGATATTTTATTGTCATCTCTTGTTCATAAAAAGTAATAATATTATCAATAAAATTAATCTTATATAATTATTCTCAATTTTTATAATTAATATTATTTTTGATTTTATATTTAACTTATTTTCGAAATTAAATCATAAATAAAAAATAATAACTAGTGATATCTGGTATATATCATTGTTTAGTATTATTTAATGATATATGATGATGTAAAAAAGTAAAAAAAATTAATATGATATTTAAAGTGAATATCATGATTATAGGATAAGAGTATTATAAAATTATGTGAAATAGAAAAAATAATAAAAAGGTAATTTATAATATTTGAGGTGAGTATCATTAATAAAGATGGTCTAAACTTGTTTAGAGAAAAAATATTCAATTGTTTTTATTTGACCGAGTGAGACTGCGAGATAAATAATTAGTTACTGACATCATTTTTATTTTGACAAAACACAAATCAAGTTGTCGAGGAAAGTAATCCAAGCCACGTCTCTTAATGGGCGACTTGAGGTTGAGGAGGCCCACCGTGTAATCTTTTCGAACATTATCATACTTCAACTTGCATATACACTAAAAAAATATTGACAAAAAAAACACTAAAAATAATTAACATTTAAATTTCATCCACTATAACTTTATAACTAGTGTATTACCCGTGCCATACACAGAATATTTCAAATTTTATGATATAATATCAATTATTGTGTATATATTTAATACTTAATATTATATAAACAAATATATTAAAATTATGTATATTTTAATTTTGAAAATTATTTGTCATGATATTAGTAAAACATAAAAATGCGCACTATAAATAAAATTGTACCAAAATATTTATTTACTGAGGTGTTATATTTAAAATATATCACATTAATAAATAACATTTGAGATTTTAAAATATCAATTGTATTAATTCAAAAATGAAATTCTTTTAGAAAGGAATAATGTAATAGGTTATAGTATTTCTTCTACGAAAATTTATTGTGTTAAGAAATAGTAGTTAGTATTTTGCTCAAATATTGTTATATTTATAATTTGGGCATAATAGGTCATGCAACTCAGTTTCTTCCAAGTTTGTGAAAATACATGTGTCGTTTTTTTTTACCTTGTTCTGCAATCTTACTGAGATCTTTTATAAGGTACAATGACTTATAACAAAGACCCCAACTGACATTGTTGTAGGTTTATCATGGTCCCTTAATCGTGCTCATGTTGAATTTATTTATAAAAACAATTCCTTATCAATATAATAGTACATACTTTAAAGTCATGAATTGAACTACAATTAACATGCCAAAGTTTGTCAAAGGTTATATAAATGTATCTATATATAATTGTATGATAAATAAATGGTTGATTTATTTTTCTGAATATGACTTTATTTTAATAAATGTTTTTTCATCACCTTACATTTACATACATTTTTTTATAAAATTTACCATTTAAATGTGTAAACTTTATATCTTAACTTATAACTAACTCAAATTTCGTGAATAGAAGTCCAAGATTTCAAAGTGATCAAATAAAAATTGAAGAGTAAATAAGTTAATCAGGTTGGTTAAAACTTCAATAGATTTTCCATCATTGTATTTATTTATTAAATAATAATTACAATGACTTATTACAAAGACCCCAACTGACATTGTTGTAGGTTTATCATGGTCCCTTAATCGTGCTCATGTTGAATTTATTTATAAAAATAATTCTTTATCAATATAATAGTACATACTTTAAAGTCATGAATTGAACTACAATTAACATGCCAAAGTTTGTCAAAGGTTATATAAATGTATCTATATATAATTGTGAAGGGAAATAAATGGCTGATTTATTTTTCTGAATATGACTTTATTTTAATAAATATTTTTTCATCACCTTACAATTACATACATTTTTAATCATAAAATTTACCATTTAAATGTGTAAATTTTATATCTTAACTTATAACTAATTCAAATTTAGTGAACAGAAGTCCATGATTTCAAAGTGATCAAATGAAAATTGAAGAGTAAATAAGTTAATCATGTTGGTTAAAACTTCAATAGATTTTCCATCATTGTATTTTATTTATTAAATAATAATTTACAATCATTAAAAAATAAATACTAAAATAAGTCACATATGTGATTTATTTTTGAAAAGAAATCACAAACGTGATTATGAATGAAGAAAATAATTAGGTAATACAATAATAATTGTGCAACAAATCAATAAAATTAAAGTATGTTTAAGAATCGAATAACATATACAGAGCAAAAATTAATCAAGGAAATGAAAATAGGGTCATTAACGATCAAAGTAAGCTTCACAAATGACATTGTTACTCCTTTTATCGAAATATAGCCAATGGACTTTGATATTCTTAATGCCACCATTATCTTGTTGTTGGGTGGATATTGCCTTCAAAGAAAACCTGAAAAACCCTATGAACTACAAAACATGATTTATATATATTGGTATTGAAACTTTGGGTGAAATAAATAAGACATATAAATTGCTTAGAGCATTTGTTATACAGAGTGATTATTCCATACTTTTTCGCTCATTAGAAATGCTACATAGTATAAACGAATTACATATGGATTAATTTAATTTATAGTTTATTAATCTAGCTTGTATGGAGATGAGTTTAGTAACCGAGATGAAAATCGAATGAGATGAGTAGCTAGTGTAAAATGTAGGTAAATTGTAAAACAATGCAGCGTGAAAAGATACATAAGAATGATAAGATTAGATAGAGTAATTCATACCTATGTGTGGAAGAAAAGTATAATACGTGCTTTCGCAGTGAAATAAATCAAAAAAGTTATGTGAAATTCGATTGTTTTGGGCTGATAGCAGTTGCATTTATAAACTTTATAAATCTGGTTGGAATTTTGAAAAACTTATCTTCACCAAATAAATACAAAGTAATTCATTAAATAAATTAAATATAAGATCAATCGAGATCTTATCAAATTCAAGATTTGGGTTAAAAATGACTAATCACCCTAAAACTTAATTATCCAAGATTGAGTTATTTTGGTAATAGATGTCTAGTCATTCCATTAGATATTATCGTTATACATTTGGGTTTGAGTAACTTAGCTAATATAATTACTTTCAAACTAATTTGTTTTTTCATTTATCAATAACATATATGATTATAATTACTCAATAAATAAATCGATCATGAATTCATAATAACATTAAATATTGAGGT